>CP135547.1:243981-265792 GCA_032402905.1 Khaya senegalensis | reverse complement strand
ATGGGGTGGTGTGCACATTGGTAAATAACTCTAACAAGTAAGAATTAAGAAGATGTTTAGTATCCCATAAAGGTCGTACAAATTCATAGAAGGCTTGGACCATTTGGCTCATGGCACTAGATATTGGGCTTCACCCATTTTTTTACCCTTAAATTTTCTCGAGCGTTGCTCACTTGACATTGATACTTTTGAGCTCTGTTCTCGTGTGAAGCGTTCCATTCATTCTTTTCCAAGTGGCAAATTCTATCATCAATATCTGTTGCTTGCAAGCATCTTTGTGGGGTTGTTATGATGTGATGCTTGCCCACTTTGTTTCAATTGTGGGTTATCAAAATGGAATTCAAATTTGTAGGCACTCCCTTGGATTTACATGCAAAAAAGAGCTTCGAATCCATATAAATCCAATGCCCTCAATTATTGCTTAAAAGGTGTTTGGTGGGTATAATTTTATGGACTTCTATCTTACGCCAATAGTTCAATAGCTAAGATTGCTTATTAATATTAATTTTAGCCCATTGTTTTTTTGTTGGTTTAGGAAAGTAACGTTTGGTGCACTTGTAAGTATTCGAATTAAAGATTTAATCAAATAACATAAACGATGATATCTTTTCTCTTGATGTCACACAAAAACTTTAGCTTATTCATCGTTTCTTTTCATTAAGAGAGATTGTATTTTGTAATCCAACTAACCACTTGAGAGAGAAATTAGAAAACAATTGTATGTATTTGAGCTTAAAGCTAGCGGTGTGATCCACCTACTCCTATTTCCTAACACACATACAAATACATAGAGAGAGAGAGAGAGAGAGAGATCAAATGTTATGAAAGTGCCAAATGGGTAAGCATGTCATTCAAAGAACTTTGAAGATAATAAGAAAACCTCGACAAAAAGTTAAGATAAGATAAATACTGCTTCTGGGGTTGTGCTCACTTGACAAATAGTTGCACAGGACACGAGCCTCCAATTATGCTTGAAAAGAAAGGGAGAAGGTAATAGATAAGCATCACAATTCATCATCCATTCATTGAATTTTTTAAATTATGCTTTTGCTTTTGCTTTGGCTTTTGATGTTATCACCAATGGATAGACTGTAGACCCAATCGAGATTAACAAGACATTTAAAGGAAAATATCAATTGCCCAACACGTGTTATTGTGTGGTTACCCAGTGTCTTCCTTATCTTGTCATTTTCTAAATTCAAATTATCTCTGGAGAGGTCGAGGAAATCATTTCCTGGAATGTGAAATGTTTTTTAATTTTTTAAAAAGTTGAGATTCCAAATCAAATACCAACAGGGGAGAGAGTTATGCCATAAATCAACAGAACACCCATCTCACTGATCATCCGCCAAAAAGATCTAAGAAAATAAAAAATAAAAAAACATCGAGAAATGGAAGAAAACAATTGAGTTTTGACATTATTTTGTTTTCTTGTACACATTTGAACTTCCAACTACGCATAAATTCCGATTTAATTGCACGCTTAGCTTAAACTTGAGCACCAAGTTCCAGGAGTAATGTGTGATTAACTGCTAGGGATGCTGGGCCCTCCAATTGAACAGGACCTGAAAGGAAATGAATGAGAATCAAATCAATCAAAGGAGGCAAAGTTACAGATGAAAAATGGCCGGAAACAAAGATGCGTAATCAAAATCGGACAGGCAAAGCAAAGACATAAACGGAGGCTATCTGATAATAAATTCTGGAACTCACCAGGACTGATGTAGCGGTTCTTGATGGCCCACTCTTCGCGCTTAGATGCAAACTTCTTGAATGGTGCACCTGAAAATTTCATCATAGATAAAATACTCATCAAGACTAAGGACTTGGTAGCATGGCAACTCTGATTTAATGTGAAAATTGACTTCTTACCATCAAGTTCCACCATTGCCTTCTTGATCACAGGCTTGAACTTACCTGGAAAACAACATCAACTTTAATGAGCTTACAACAAAGACTCTGGAGAATAGGTACTATGTAACGCATTTTTTTGCTATATAAATGATGAGTTGAAGCGAAAGGTTACAATACCATGTCTCCTCTCGACATCCATTAATGCAGTCAGTGCAGTTCCACCAGCAGTCCATTGTTCAACTGGAGCGGCCAAATTTCCAACCTGGAAATGTAAGAGAGGCACATCCAAAAGAATCAACAGCATTCACAGAATGAATATTATGGCAGGTTAATCAGAAAGAGAGCAGAAGCACAAACCGATGATATCAACCCAGTTTTCCCACTATGAAGGAGAGCTCCTGCAGCATAACCCAATGCATAGCAGTAGGAAGCATCAAAGTTAGTTGGCAAACCACATCTTCCTTCGTAACTGCAAATAGAAATACAATGTTGTCATGCATACAAGATGTCGAATATGAAATAGCTGAAATTTATCATGCACATAAAATTCTCTTTCTAAGGGGAAGGTTCATCAAGTCCAAACATAATGTTATTACTGATAGTGAAACTTCATTATTAAATACCCGAAAAAGTGGGACTGCCCTTTAAAGAGGCCTTTGTATGCCCCTTCCTGCTTCCTCTTCTCCAACTCAGTCTCAACCATTTGAATAAGCATTTTTTCTGTTTCAATTTTGGCGACCTAATAGAGAAAACAGATGCAACATAAATAATGATCATCAACATAACTTCAGAAAGTGGAGATAATAAAACAACGGGAATAAAGAGTACATACCTGGACATTTCCATGGGGATCTCTTTCAAGCATCAATTGTTCTTGAATTGCTTGAGGTAAAAAGTCAAAAAGCTGTAGAGATTGTGCAGTTAGCTTCTTCTTCCATAGCCCATCTTTATCAACAACTTCATGGGCCAGAATCTCATTCAGTTCTGAAATAAGTTGCTGCACCTGCAAATACAATAAAAATGAAATACATTTAAAAAAAATACAGGAAATTCGAGAGCATGTACATTTTACTTCTGGAACACAATCATAATTGAAACCAGCTGAAGAAAATGATAAAACATATTACGCTACAAAGATCAATACCTCCGGAATGAAATCAATTAGACCTTCTGGAATAAGGATGACACCATAGTTGTACCCAAGTGCAGCACGTTTACAGATTACATCTACAATGTAGTCTGTGACATTTTTGAGTGTTTGCTTCTTGGCAGCAACCTACAGACACATTTGCACAGAAATCTTACCTCATGAATGATGGATTGCAAAGCACTAATGGTGCTTGAAAGAAGAAAGCTCTCTTATGTGATATACTACAGAGCACTATGGGTTGCTTTAACTTAGAAAAGTAATGCAACAATACAATGCAATTACCTCTTCACCAATGATGGTAATGTTTGGGTGAGTTTGCAAAGCACACTCCAGAGTAATATGGGAAGCTGCACGCCCCATAAGCCGTACAACTGCAGAGTGCAGATGCAAACACATTAAATATTACTCCTAACTTTTCTTCAAAAAGCACAAAGTATGAAAGAGATGGTGTGGCAGATAAAGAACACTGATATCATTTAAAGTACATGAAATAAATTATTATAATAAAAATAAAGTTACATAAATTCCAAATTTCAATAAAAACCAAAAATAAGTCCAGGGTGATATGATTTTCTTATACCCTATTACCTATAGCTGGAACAAGGCTTTATAAAATTTGAAAAAAAAGGCCATAAGAAACTCCAATAGTTGAATTGTAATCTAAAGTTAGAATTGGGCACCATGCAAGAAAAGGAAACAAGTAGCATATTTATATACCCCACTAAGCCCAGAGTTTCCTTCCAAAAGCCCAAAATGAATTAAAGCAAAAGGCTCCTAACAGTTTGGGAAGACTTCAACCTAGATCCTTGTAAATTCATATATGTAAAAGCATCCGAAACAATGTTTGGTGCTGAAATAGTCTTTTTCCTTGACTTTGTATCCATCACAATTTGATTATTTGCCTTTTTGACAACAAAATTCTTAGTATAGGCAATATGCAAATTGTTAAAATTTTGTTATATACCCACAGTACATAACAATGGACCTCATTGAAGAAACATCAAAAGTCTTAAAAACTTACAATGATAATATTTTCCAGTTGAACGTGCATCAATCATAACATTTCCAATCATTTCCGCATATATCTGCAAAATACAAGAACTTGTTACAATTATTTGAAACTCTGACGCCAAATCATTTCTGCATATTTCCATTAGTTGCATTCACATAATTGACATGCTAAAAGCTCTTTAAATGACCCATGAAGACAACCCTTGCCTGGCAACACTGATAATGATGTGAAATAAAGAGAAAAGTCTGAGCTATACTCACCTTGCATGCAGTATCAAATCCAAAGCTTGCAGGGACCTCCTTGCATTTCAAGTCGCCATCAATGGTTTTAGGGCATCCAATCACCCGAGTTTTCAAGTTTTTAACCCTGGTTCATTATAAAATTAATCAAAACTACATTGAGTAGGTCACTTCTGCAACTATAGCAGAGCATAATTTTGTCCCAGAATAAAAAGTTTATTTCCCATATTCCCTTAATCATTTCCCAAAACAAAAAGCTTGTTTCTATGCAGTACCATGACCGTCATAGAAGAGGTAAATTTCCCAAAGACTATGCAAAGATCGCAACCAGTTAAAATTCATCTCAGAATCTGAATAACTCCATGAGATTAAATTATCATAGCATACCTGAAGTTTTCAGCAAGGAGACAAGCATTTGTGTTTGAGTCATCACCACCAATGACCACAAGGCCGTCCAAATCAAGCTTCAATGCTGTTTCTTCGGCTTGTTTAAACTGAAATTCACGCGCATTTAACTCAGCCAAACTTTAGTAATTAGAATTTAATACAAAATGGGCCAATCATCATATGAATAGTTTCACCTGCTCTGGGGTTTCGATCTTGTCTCTCCCACTGCATATCATATCAAAACCACCCTAGTAGAAAAGAACAAATACAACCACATAGGGTTAGATCCTAACTTTATTACTTTAACATGCACATTTTAAGTTACTGTTACATAGCCAAAATTGATGTGCAAATACTTTAAATTCTACCATGACTGATTTCAATACTAAAAAATTCAACACAAACAACATATCACCACTTGTTTAAAACTAAGTCCTAAAGATTTACAACATTTAACTAGCATAACCAAGTCAAAATCCATCATACTAACAGTTAACCTTTTTATTATTATTATTTTTAATTTTATGCATTAACGAGTAAACACATTGAAAATGAGTTATTACACTCAGAAAATTATACCTGGTTTCTGTATGGATAAATATAATCTGATGTCAATTCAATATACTTGCACTTCATGATTCCAGCTGGACCTCCCCGAAAGCCATACAAGATGCTACCTTTCGCGCGATCCTGCAAGTAATCTACCACCCAAAAAACACAAATCACGAACTGTGTTTCACATAAATCAAGTTTGAATTACAGCCGTGATAGATCCTCACCGTATATTCCACAGATCACATTGTGTCCACCCGGCGCCTGACCTCCGGACAAAACGACGCCGATTTTCAACTTCTGATCCGACGACAGCGTGTTGACACTGTTTGGCACCAACATTGAAGATGGTTGCCCAAACAGATTTGGAAATAATTTTGCAATCTCATCTATAACCGGAAAGAAAAGAAAATTTACATAACCTTGATCTCTAGGAGTACATTAAAAAATTTTAATTGGAAAATAAGCTTCGACCTGGATTGCCGGCGGCGGAGCTACGAGGTCCGTCGACGATTTTGAAGGGGTTTTTGAGTACAGAAGGAAGAGGAAGCGCGTGGTCGATACGACTAACCTGAACCTCGCTGTAAACTGAAGCAACGCGTCCTTTAACGACGCCGGACGTGACGGGGGTGAGATCGCCGTTAGCTACCAAAGACGGAGACATTGTTTTTATCGGATATACCTAACTGCGTTACTTCAGTTCAGTTGCGAGTGTGACTGTGAGCGTGAGCCGCATCTTATTTGTCTTACTTGCACTGCGATAAAAATATCGCTGATAAGGCCAAAAAAGTCTTTTCAGTATTTCATTGGATCTGAGGGTAATTTCGCGATTCTGAAAATTCAATGACAGTTGATGTACGCGTGTTGGCTTTGTGTAGATTTTGATTCTCTAATTAGTAAAGCGATGAGAATCGAATAATTGGACAGTGATTGGATTTATGGTGGACCTTGTAGCACTAGATTATTCCCCTTTTTGGTGTACCTAACTAACTCTTAGGTTGGTTGGTTGGTTGGTGAGCGCGTAATGACAACCGCTGAAGTATATCCGCATTTTATCACCCACATCCTAACTGGGCTTGGATTAGGGTCTTGGGTCAGAAAAGGGATGTAAATAGATGTAGGCAGGGTGTATATAGTAACCTGACAGCAAGCCCTTGCAAAATCTCATATGGGCCCATGAAGTAGGGTGGAGTCTAATTTGGATCAGCCCACGATTGTTACAAGGGACTTGGAGAATTGTAAGACAGCATGCCCTTGGTGGGAAGAATAAAGAGAAGTTGAGGCACACACTGACCTTCAGTTAGCATCTAGAGCTTCTAACACTTTGGGTTTACTTTTAAAATAGAGTCATGATAGCAGCATGTGCAATTGTGTTAGCTCAACAACTTTGGTACTTGATAGGGATGCGACGTACTGAATTATTTAATCTAAAGTATGAATTAGATCATGGATTTACCATTATTTTACAAATCCAATAAGATTAGAGCTAATTCGTGATACAATCAAATGATTATCACATGCTAATTAAAACCCTATAGTTCTTTAATTATCTTCTTATCTGCTTTTGTGTCTCCAAAATTGCATAGAGGAATGCTTAAAAGAGATTCGATCTTCCCATGGTGAATCTTTATTGGGTTTTCTCCATAATTGGATACCTAGAAGTAAAAGACATGAAAGTGCTTGCATTTGACTCTGAATTGCTTCATCTTTCACAAGGCATGCGAAGCCTACCAAGGTTTTTTGTTTGTACATCTCTTTGTACAAAATTTTTAATTAACAAGGATAAGAGAATGGCACCTAACACAATACTTTATATAGGAAGTTATTAAAGGGATGCTTCAAATCATGATTACTAGCTCAATTAACAAAACAAATGTTCCTCATTTGCCTTTCTATTTTCATAGTCCAACCACACCTAATCTCTTTTAAGTGTGTACTTGTTGTTTTAAAACTCACGACATAATCATATTTAACATGACCACACTTGCCAATTGTGTTCATAAATGATTATTTGCCCACAAAATTTTCATTCAAAGCTCCAAGGTTTATTCACGTTTCTGCCTGAGATGAAAGGTTCATCCAGAGAACACAAGAAGCAGAAGCTTCACTTGAAAGGATGCAAGGCTTTGTGTTGCAGTTGCAGGCTTAGTGTTTCTTCTTCCGAAGAAGAAGCCGAGAGCTCCAATTCTGATCAGTTTGCTTCAATTTCAAGCCTAGCACACGCCATGGTTCAAGAAAGACTCGATCAAATGATTCGAGACAGGCAAGAAGCAAGACATAGAGATAGAGAAAAAAGAAAGGAAAGAAGTAGAAGCGGGGAAGGAACAAAATTTATTGTGATGATAGCCATGGAAAAATGCTCTTATGATCCAAGAGAAGATTTCAGAGAATCAATGATTGAGATGATCATGGCAAATCGTATTGAAGAAACCAAAGATCTGCGAAGCCTCTTGAATTATTATATTTCCATGAATTCAAAGGAAAATCATGGGATTATTCTTGAGGTTTTTTACGACGTTTGTTCTAGTTTGTTTTCACGTTGTAAATATTTCGATTAATGTTAAAAGGATAGTCTTATTCAACAATATTGGCCATGATGAATATTGTGTGGTTTACAATTTTCTCTTTATGAAAATAATTATGGAATAATTTGTAATAATTTGTTCAATGGAATGTGTTAAAAGGTTTGCTATGATACTTGAATATCAAGCGCCCAACATGTCAAAGTGGCCTCATGCTCTTAATTAGCATCCAATAAAGCACAAAGCACCATTGAATTAATCAATATTCCAACAAGTATCACGCTGTCTAATTGTTTCATTTTGCAAAGGCATGCTTTGCATCTACGCTGCTGCCGGTGATGAGGCCTCTGACAGAGAAGTGGTGCTGCAGGTTGAATTACTCAGAAGAGTTATGGCAAGCATCACGCAGTTTAATTGTTTCATTTGTCCAAAGCATATTCTGCATTTTACCACTAAAAGTTACTTGTATCTTTGCTGAAAACAATGACAATGTTGCATTCTCTTTCGCTTTTGATGATTTGGTCTAGTCTAATAATCAATAACAAGTAGACATTTTGCTTTATCTTTTCTTTTTCTCCCCACATAACCGAAATGAAAACCGTAAAGGTTTTTAGCATAATTAAGTTTACAAGTCCATGTAAATTATGATCTTACTTTACTTTCAAACAGAGAATAGAGGTACATACAAGCAAGAATAGTAGAAGTTGTATTAAGGCAATAATATATTTTATGGGAATATGATCACTCTTTATTGTGACGAATTCTCTAAAATATTTATATATACAGACATATAGATATAATTTAATATTAAATACTCATGTTTAACACATATAAAGAAGATTTCTTTAGTACAATATAATCTCTTGAATTAATATTTGATAAAATAATAACCTTTACTACATAATAACTTTTCATCGTTTTTATTTGAAATAATAGGTTAAATAAACACTTTTAATAAATTAATAAGATAATATTTTTATGAAATTTTTTTCATAATTATGTAATCTCATTCGTATCATAAATTAATAATTCACTAAAATCATAAGTATAATTAATTATGCTATTTTATTAAAATATAGGTCTATTATTATTTTTTTTTAAAAATTCAAGTCATTAAAATTTAAAAAATTTTTAATTAAGTAAAAAAAAACAGTGAACTTTTTCAAAAACTCACTGTTGCAATTCTTTTTGAGTGCATATAAGATGTTTTTTTTTTTTACTATACTTGCGTCATACTTTACACATCTCATCTAGTTGATTTTTGAACACTTTTTAAATGAGAAACCATTGTAAATATAACACCCTTTAAATGAGAAATTATTGTAAATGTACAAGTAATTTACTATGAAATAGAAGAAGATTTTGTGTTTGTTCATATAAAGATTATTTTAATCTAATTCCTTGAATACATTTAGTTAAATTAATGCTATTACAATGAATATTATTTAATTAGGTAGATAAGTACAATAAATTTATTTATTTTGATTAATTTACTGTATATTTAGTGGATTAATTCATGTATAATTGATTAAATTGGTCAAATATAATGAATTTTTAGTCAATTAAATGTATATTCATTAAATTATAAATATACTTTATAAATAAATAAATAAATCATTAGTTTATCGATTGGTTTATATACTTTTTAATTAATAAATTTTATTTGATCCCAACAGTATTAATCCATAGAGGTCATACTGTAGTCTATTCCAAAATTCAACTCTTAACATAAAGAATAAGTAAGGAGGAGGTAAAGAAATCACATGAATCATGACCAACACACAAAAAACGTTGTTACAATCACCGATGATTAAGGGAGAATAAATAAATGCATCCTAAAATTTTTGAAAGTTGACAAAATCAAAGATCGAAAACTACTAATGATGTGAAATTGAAGTGAAAAAATCCGCATGCAAAGCTATACCCAGCTTGCATGTAGTATCAAATCCAAAGCTTAATGTGGTGACCTCTCTTTGCACTTTAAGTCACCATCAATGGTATAAGGGCATCCAATCGTCCGAATTTTCAAGTTTTTACCCCTGATTCAATATTACAGTAATCAAAACTACGTTGAATAGATCACTTACACAATTATTGTATAGCAGAGAAAATATTTTCCGAGAATAAAACGTTTGTTTCCCATATTCCCTTAATTATACTAATTAGCTAAGCAGCGATCGAGCAACGCTGCAGGTTGATGAGATTTAGCAATGGCATGCATTGCATATATGCTGCCGGTGAAGAGGCCTCTGACAAAGATTGGTACTGCAGGTTCAATTACTTAGAAGAGTTATGCACAGCAAGCATCACCCAGTTTAATAAATTGTTTTCTGTTCAAAACAATGTTGCATTCTCTTCCCTTTTGATGATTTGGTCTTGTCTATCAATCAATAGCAAACAAGTCTATAATTTGCTCTTCCGACATCTGACAAGAAGATTTAATTCTTTAGTAAGGATTTATTCAAAAGTTCAATTCTTAGCATAAAGAATAAGTAAGAATAAAGTAAAGCAATCACATTTAAAGTTCAACGTGAGTCATAACTAACTCGAGGTTTAAGAGAAAATATAAGTGGAATCATGGTAAATTTAGAGTATTTTTGGAAATTACTATTTTTACTCAATTTTTTAAAATATTTTGTGAACATAAATTTTTATTTAATAATTAATTTTTATTATTCGATATTATTTAAATTGTTAAACTCAAAAATTTAATTCATCAAAGAAATGGGTCAACGATAGACATTTAATGACAAGTAAATATCTCAATCAACATATTTTTAACTAAAGGAACATTAATAATTAAAGTATAATAAATCTAACAGTAGTTGAACTTTATAAACAATTGAAGCAAAGAACATATACCATTTGGCTTTGTTCGTGGTATATATAAGAGCATTTTATGATATACAAGTGAAATCATCACTCCACGCAGCTAATAGTACGTAAGAGAGAAAATTTTGAGAGCATTTTTTCTAGATATTTTTTTCTTTTTTATTTTCTAGTTAATTAAATAGATCAATGGCGACGTCGGGCTTCGATGCAACAATGAAAGCATACAAAGCAGTAGCACTGAAAGAAGACTGGGAAGAAATGAAGAATCACTACACTCAAGAAAATTCTCATGTTCTGTCTTCTCCGATGACAGTCAACAAAGACAACGCAATTCATATGGCAGTGCACAGCAATCGCAAGCAACCGCTTCAACATTTTCTCGAAATTCTCGAGAATTCCGAGTTCCCCTTTCCGGAGGATATCATTTCAACCCCGAACGCCTTGGGAAACACACCTCTTCATAAGGCGGCTTCTGTCGGAAACTATGAGGCGGCGAAGCTCTTGGTTCAGAAAAGAACAGGGCTGCTTGAGAAGAAAAACAACGTGAAGGAAACGCCGCTGTTTAAAGCAGCTGCGTCTGGTCATACAAAAGTGATGAAATTTTTAGCATCTCAACCAGGACAAAGGACTCATGATGGAAAGCTGGGAAAGATTCACCGCTATAGAAAAACCTCCGACGGAGAACATAGAGACACCATCCTCAATGTTGCAATCCAAGGAGAGCATTTCGGTCTATCTCTGTCTCTAACAATCATTTTATTCAATTTTCGGAATATGTATATAACTGCAATACAGTTGCCGATTTCTTTCTTTGCTAGTGCTTCCTTGTTATGCAAACTGCAATGGCTTAACTTGGTGGATTACGCCATGCATAGTGTTCAGAGATACATTTCTACTTCATGATGCAGATGGCTTTTTTTAATTGTAGATTTGATTAATTTTTGTTTTCACTTTTTTTGTTTTCTCATGCATGCATTGGCTTTGTTTACTTTATGCTATTTTTTTTTCCTCGGAGCTTCTAATAGTTGTTAAGTTTTTATTCTAAGGAGTAGGGCTCTTTAAGTTCCTCTTGTTAGTTTCACCTTCTTTCCTCTGTTCCTGGTCTCTTTTGACGTGCTGAATTCTTTTTATAATTTCCGGACAGGAACGGCGCTGGCGTTGCTGGAATTGGACCAAACATTGGCACTCGATACTGATAAAAGTGGGATGAGCTGTTTGCAGCTGCTGGCTAGTATACCATATGCTTTCAGAAGTGCATACAAAATGGGATTCTGGGACAGCATCCTCTACTTTTGTAATTGTTTTTCAAATTATTTCGCAACAATTTCGTGCTGCATGCAAAGCAATCATTTGATTTTACTTCCTGACAATTATTTTCATCACTACAGGTCTCCCAGTTTCTGATAATAATTATAATGATGATGAGATTGACAGCATCATCGATTATCACGTAAAAAAAATGGAAGAAGTTCGAGAGCGTCCGGAAGATTTAGAGAGCGGTCAGAGCAAGAATTAATTAATGATTCAAACGGTTTTCATGAAAAAAAATTTAACTTTACATTGTGATTGTTACAGGTGCTCCAGTCGGGGATCAGCAGCCGGATGTAGTTGAAATTTTTATTAAAGATGATGATGATAACCGCAAAGGTACGTTGGATAATTACTGCATTTTTTACCTGATTACCGGTCTTCTTAAAGTGAGGTTCAATAACTTAAACATCAAATTTGTGATACTCTCGTAAATTCATGTTCCCACTCTAAATCGCATAAATACAGGGAGATTTGTACTTGTGGTAATTTATTTTTGAAAGGCGACCTCAATCTCAAATTTGATTATTATGCATGCACTATTTTGACAGCTTCAAAGACGATCTGCTTCTGGAGATTTCTCTTTCAAGGTAATGGCTCACACCTATGCATATTCTCGATCGCAATGCGTAAACGTATTGTTTCTCACTAAAATAAAAAATGAACAGTATGTCCATATATGCGGAAAATGTGGAGACATAAGAGAATGAATAAACTTGCATTGAAACTCGCCAAGAATTTAATTGAAAAAGATGATTCGTGGATGGAAAGTCGTGCAGAAGAATCGAGCGCAAATTTTAGACCTACTGAAAGGAGCAAACTTCCGGAATCATCGGGACAACCAGCTGGAGGCGAAAATAAAAATGTTGATAAACTTGAAGTCGCATTTCTCATTGCAGCTAAAAATGGAATAATAGAGATTGTGAAGGAGATGCTTGATGTTCATCCTCAAGCAATTGAGCATTGTAGCCATAAGGGGCGGAACATATTGCATGTTGTTGTTTTGCATCGTCAAAATGAGATCTTCGATGTGGTGAAAAAGATGAAGACACCAATAGCCGATTTGGTCCAAGGAATTGACGAAAATGGCTACACCATTTTACATTGTGCTGCAGACACGACCAAGTATTCGGAAGGATCTCGCCCCGGTCCTGCTTACCAATTACAAGACGAAATTAAATGGTTCAACGTAAGTTTCACTCTCTCATTTTCTTTTACATTCATGAAATTATATATTTCAGCATTCATTAGTATTTTACTTCAATCATAGATCTATTTATGCAAATCTTGTATTTTGATGTAAAATGTTTATGAATCATACACGTGCATATATATGTGTGTGCAGGAAGTGGAGATAATAACGCCTTCCCATTTTGCAATGCACCGCGAGTCAAAATCCATGAAAACTGCCAAAGAGCTCTTCGAAGAACAGCACAAAGAGCAACTCAAGGAGGCACGGAAGTGGACAAAAGAGACTGCTCAGGCATGCTCTGGGGTCGCTATTCTGGTCGCCACTGTCGTGTTCACAGCCGCTTACACTGTGCCTGGAGGTTCCAATGAGAAAGGCCTTCCAAATTTCCTCAACTCTCCTCTGTTCTTGTTTTTCACTGTTATGGACGTCGTCTCCTTGGGGAGCTCCTTGACCACAATTGTTGTGTTCCTTTCTTTGATGACATCAACTTTTGAGCTCCGAGATTTTGATCACTCGCTCCCCCGAAAACTGGAGCTTGGATTCGCCTTACTCTTCCTGTCAGTGGCAACGGCAATGCTTGCATTCGTAGCAACAGTTTTCCTCATCATGCAGTTGGAGCACCGGCGGTGGACCATAGCTGTTACTTACACCATTGCATTTGCTCCGGCCAGCTTGATGGCTATGCTGCAGTTCCCTTTCCATGTTGCATTTGCGGAAACTTCGAACAAGCTTTTCAAGTTGATCAGAAGACCCTTCCTTGGAATTGATTCCTTAAATTGCAAGAAAAAGATATGTTAATTTGAGATCCTTAAAAATCGCATGATCACATCGACAAGCTTAAATATAAAGGACATTACTGTTTGTGACTTCGTTTGTTTTTTTCCAAAGTTGTAATAAATCAATATATGCATTTAAAAAAAGAAGAAGATGCGTTTACCCTTTTCTGTTAAAAAATAAATTAATATATTTTGTCTTTGAGAAATGATATTTTATCCTAACTCAGCACATTATTAGCAACGAAATTGGAAAATAGTTAATTTTAGACTGTAGAATATCATTCATGCTGCAAGCAAAGCAATCATTTGATTTTACTTCCTGACTATTACTTTCATTACTACAGGTCTCCCAGATTCCGATAATAGTTGTAGTGATGATGACATTAACGGCATCACTGATTATCACGTAAACAAAATGGAAGAAATTCAAGAGCGTCCGAAAGATTTAGAGAGCAGTCAGAGCAAGAATTAATTAATGATTCATACGGTTTTCATGAAAAAAATTAAACTTTACATTGTGACTCTTACAGGTGCTCCAGTCGGGGATCAGCAGCCGGGTGTAGGTGAAATTTTTATGGATGAAGATGATGATAACCACAAAGGTATGTTGGATAATTACTGCATTTTTTACCTGATTACCGGTCTTCTTAAAGTGAGGTTCAATAACTTAAACATCAAATTTGTGATACTCTCGTAAATTCAGGTTCCCACTCTAAATCGCGTAAATACCGGGAGATTTGTACATGTAGTAATTTATTTTTGAAACGCAAGCTCAATCTCAAACTTGATTATTATGCATGCACTACTTTGACAGCTTCAAAGACGATTTGCTTCTGGAGATTTCTCTTTCAGGGTAATGGCTCACATCTGTGCGTATTCTCGATCGTAATGCGTAAAAGTATAATCTCTCACTAATCACATCGAAAATAAAAAATGAACAGTATGTCCAAATATGCGGAAAATATGGAGACAAAAGAGAATGAATAAATGTGCATTCAAACTCGCCAAGAATCTAATTGAAAAAGATGATTCGTGGATGCAAAGTCGTACAGAAGAATCGAGCGCAAATTTTAGATCTACTGAAAAGCCTGAAGGTCAGGAAAGCACAGCTAATAAGCACGATGAACAAGCACCAGCAGAAACCAATAAACAGGAAAAGAGCAAACCTCAGCAATCATCGGGACAACCAGCTGGAGACGAAAATAAAAATGTTGACAAACTTGAAGTCGCGTTTCTCATTGCAGCTAAAAATGGAATAATAGAGATTGCGAAGGAAAAGCTTTGTAAAGAATTCAACTAGAATTGTTTGATTAACAGGAAAATTTCAGAAAGAAAAACAGAAACCACGAAAGAAATTTTCCAGAATTTTATTTCTTCTCTAACTGTTTTTAAAACTAACTACAATTAACATATATACAGGCTTAAGAACTCTCTGGATACTATCAGCTAACTAACTGTTAACTAACTACTAGACTAAGAGCATCACTCGTTAACAGAAAACAGAATTTTGTTAGCTTGCTGCAGCTCAGCAGTATTCCAGCTCAGCAATCCAGCTTCGTAGCTTCCAGCTTCATTCTGCTCAGCGGCCCAGCTTCCAGCTTCATTTTCCAGTTGTATTATCAAGCTTGATGTTCATCCTCAAGCAATTGAGCATTGTAGCCATAAGGGGCAAAACATATTGCATGTTTCTGTTTTGCACCGTCAAAAAAGATCTTCCATGTGGCGAAAAAGATGAGGACACCAATAGCCGATTTGGTTCAAGGAATTGACAAAAATGGCTACACCATTTTACATTGTGCTGCAGACAAGCCCAAGAATTCGGAAGAAAATCTCCCCGGTCCTGCTTACCAATTACAAGATGAAATTAAATGGTTTGCGGTGAGTTTCATTCTCCCATTTTCTTTTTATTCCTAAAATTTAATGGTTGAAATTCAAAAACAAAAATATTATATTTATCTATTTTAATTTGCAAAAGGTTATTATTCGAAAATTGATATCATATTATTAAATAAAAAGTTCAAATCGCGTAAACCCACGTATAAATTGATTAAAAAGTTATAGGAAATAATTAAACATTAGGAAAGGAATAACGAGAAGACATTTTTATACATGCAGCGAGTATATAAATTAGTGCCGCCACATTTTGGGATGCACCGCGAGAAGACAGGCAAGGCAGCAAAGGAACTCTTCGACGAACAGCACGAAGACCAACTTGAGGAAGCAAAGAAATGGATTAAGCAGAAGTTTCAACAGAGCAGAGTATGCAAGACTTTGTTGGCGTTGCAGTTGCAGGTTAATTAATTCTACAATCCAACTTGTGGGTTAAAATTTCGGAAATTAATATGGGCCGGTTTGTAATCTTTGTGTTTCAGTTTAGTTTTGAATATTAAAATATTTAATAAATTATTTTGTGACTGCTATTAAAATTTATAGTGCTGCAATCTTGATCGATCCTAAAGTTCATTGTTTCTTGATTTTGAATATTCCATATGATAATACCCTTTTTGTCAACCATAAATTATGTCCTAATTTTTATAAATAAAAAAAAATAATAACAAATAAAGAAAGACCAATCCTAACATTGATATAATAAAAATTATATTATTTAAAAATTATATTAAACGGACGACGAAAAGTGTCCTTTTGACGGTGCAAAACAGCAAACATGCAATATGTTCTTCAGCAGATGCCTCTAGTGTTCAACTTATTGGTTTCAGGACGATGAAGATGTGGACTTTCGCTTCCAGCTGACTGTCCCAATGACTGCGGAGGTTTGTTTTCTGCTCCATTTCCAGATTCGAGCTTAGTTTCCGCTGGTGGTCGTCCCACCTCGGCCTTTTTAGTTTTATTGTCTTCAGGTTTTGGATCTTCGTGAGGATGATCTCCTTCTTGCTCACCAATAGCTCTGAAATATGAGCTCGAGTCTTCCGCAACACTTTTGCTCCCACGTATTATCTCTTTTTTATTAGAAACTTGGCAAGTTTTAATACATGTATATATTCATACTTGCAAGTACTAATTCAATGTAAAGAAAAGGCAATTAAAAAAAAAAGGTAAAAGAAAATAGGGGAGGAAGAATAAAGTGGTTTAATAAAGAATAATAAATAAAGAAAAGTTGCAAGAGAATCTGTAGATCTAACAAGAATGAAAATTGAACTTCTACAACTATGAACATTTGCATTTGAATAAGTAACTTCCTGCTCAGAGAATTTTTAAAATACAAATATTTACTTGACGCTTTGTTAAGATATTAGTTGATTTTGTTTACTATTCTCCTACAGTAATCTAATTTTGGTTAACAAATTTGAGATTTCGTAGGAAATTATGATAACAACCTGCAATTCCCAACCAAAATCAAAAACGAAAAAAAAAATCATCAAAAAGAAAGAATCCCAGGAGCAAATCATATTATGACAAGAATATGTAAATATATATCCAGATTTTCCATAAAATAGAAAGAAAATAAGTAAGAATAGAAATAGTTGGAGTCGTTGCATGGAACAAGAAGAATACCTTGAGCAGGATAACGATTTATTCAGTGCCAGGCCAGTAATTCCAGAGCCGTCCCTGTGCGGAAATTTTTTAACAGATCACACTATCGTCGTCAGATCATTAAGAGAAAACCGGAAAAAAGGGGAATATATAAACGAAATATTGTTGATGAAAACAGACCAAAATGTTCTCCTTGGATGGTAACATGGGGAATGGAAGCTCCGGGTTCGCCATAGAAGCTCTTTCTCTGTTGGAGAATTCTTTTCAGCTTTTTTGTCCTGGTTAAGAAGCGAAGAACTTTACTCTCTTTGTGCTCCATACGAAGCGGCTTTAAACAGCGGCGTTTCACCAAGTATATCGGTTGTCTCGAGTAGATCACTCTCTCTTTCAACCAAGAGCCGTACCGCCTCAAAGTTTCCAACCATGGCTTCCAGATGAAGAGCCGTGTTTCCGAATGTGTTTTGATCGTAACGCAGTGTCTGTAAGAGGATCATTTTCAGCAATTTCAAGCAAATGTTGAAGCGATTGCTTGGTTTTGCTGTGCACCGCCATATGAAAAGCACTGTCCTGGGTGACCGTCAGAGGAAATAACAAACTAATACGATTTTCTTCCGTGTAGTACTTCTTCATAGCTTCCCTATTTTCATTCAGTATCTCTTCTTCATAAGATTCCTTCGTTGCTGAAGGTCCCTCCGTCATCTCCGTGTGCATTTGCAACTTAATGAATTAGCGAGAAAATTAATAATGAAAAACTACAAGAACCATTGGAGCCAACGAAAGAGTTGGGCGTCTCCAGATGTATTGGTGCCTCACTCTGGAAACTCAGGTGTCACCTAACAATCTTTAAAATAAATATTGACAAAAAGATGTTTTTATATTGTTTTCATCGGAAGAAAATAATAACAAGATAGTGACAGTGCATGTCCTGATACAAGGTAAAATGTTCAAATTTATGTAAGATTAGATTCTTGTAGATGTCAAAAAGGCTAAGGAAAAAAATAAAGATATTTAATTAAATTTTATTTTATTTTTTCTATTTAAACATTAAAACATATCAAAGAAGCACTCAACAGAGTTTTAATGCAACTATAAACAGATTATAATGCCTTATCTATACTCGTTTAAAAAAATAAATAAATAAAGCTGGCTAATCTATTTACTCGAAAAACAAGAGAGTAGTTTCCAAATGGAAGAATTTCTGATCACTTGGCAACGCTAATCACAAATTCCACAAATGCAAGGTACAAAGGGAACTGTGTCATTGCCAATATACCCACCGGTAGGAATGCAGCAGTGTAAACGAGGGTCGAAGTCCACCGCCGTGAATCCAAACGACTGAGGAGAGAACATCCATGATAGTGAAAAACAAGAACGAAGTGGAATTCAGGAAATTTGGAAGACCACGCTCATTGGAACCTCCAGGCACGGTGTAGGCGGCTGCAAATACGACGGTGGCGACGAGAACGGCGACGGTGGAGCATGACTGAGAAGTCTCTTTTATCCATTTCTGCACGTCCTCATGTTGGATTTTGTGCTGTTGCTTGAAGAGCTCTTTGGCAGTCTTACCGTTTTTGCTATCTCGGTGCATGACAAGATTCGGAGGCATTTCTTTTTCTACGCGCTGCAATGTATTCAAACACGTATAATATTACTCCTTTTTTAAAAGTTAAAAAAACGAAAATGAAGCTTACTTTGAACCATTTTAACTCGTCTTGTAGTTTGTATGCATGCAGGACTTCGTCCTGTATACACAATGTCAAATGGTGTAGCCCCTTGAGTCAAATCCTCCAACCAAACTAGACAATGGTATTCTCATCTTCTTCACAAAATCGAAGATATACTTTTGACTATATGAAATTGCCACGTGCAATATGTTCTGGTGCGAATGGCTACGATGTTCAACGGCCAGAGGAGACACACGAAGTATCTCGTAAACAATCTCTACTATCCCTTGACTAGTTGCAGCAAGCAATGGGGTCTCGTATGGCTCTCCGTTTTCAGAGGGCGATGGGTGTTCTGTTCTATCTTTTTATAAGGCTCCATTTCTTCTGTTTTTTAAGATCCCGATGAATTCTGAGCTTTTCTTTGATCTCCTTCTGCTGTTCCCTGTTTTCCCGCTTGTTGAGGTTTCCCTCCTCCGATAGCGTTCAAAAATGAGGTCGGATCTTCCGAAATAGTTTTATTCCACGAATCATCCTTCTTTATTAGATTCTTGGCCGGTTCTTTTTACGAATCATCCTTCGATATCAGTAATGTTGTCCACGTTGTCGTTATTATCGTTAGAAATTGGAAGATCTGTGAAAATAATCAGAAGTTATAATTCAGTGCACACACAGGAATGGAGAATTCTCTTCGTTAAACCCATGAAATGTCCACTTTCGAAAGCATAGGGTATGTTAGCCAGAAGCTGAAGCCCGGTCATGCCCCGTTTATCTTGTTCTGCTGCTAACGATTCATCCACTTTCAGTAATTCCAGAGTCATTTCTGAGTGGAAATTAGAAAAAAGTATCAATTTAATTAACACGTCGTCGGATGATTGGACCATTGTATTCATATATACTTAGAAATGCAAAAATAAACAAAAATGACTATCGTAAAGTGATAAAATGGCACTACAAGAGTTAAGTGATGATTGCTTCAGTAATTTATACAGTTCAAAAAAAAAAAAAAAACCACGTCTTATCCCCAATGCATCTTTCATAAAAAAAAAAAAAAAAACACATTTATCCATAATTTTGATGAAATAGCAAAAATAATTGAATTTGTCTTATTATACATGGTAAAAGACTGAATATATAATATTACATAGACTTTTATACGCTTATTTTCATGTCTGTTTACAAATTTATTAGTGGAAAACAACGAAAAATAGCAAGAAAAAATAGTTTCAAATCCTTTATATATTTACAAGGGAAATGATATCCTAGTTTTTATATACACAAAGTATACAATATATATATATATATATATATACACACACACATATATTATATGCATGCGGATGTTATAGCATGAGTACAAAATATAATCATTTCCAAATGTTTTGTAATACTTGAACATTGTAGAATCTTCTTTTAAAATTTACTATAAATATCTCCTTTCAGTAATTATTTAATGGGACTTCATAGATTACTTAATAATAACTCAGCTGATACCACTTGTGATGACATATCGTATGTGAGGATAGTGCAAGTAAGACATAATTTTTAAAAATAATAAATACTCATGCTTTAAAATAAGAGTCACATCCTTATTCTGATCAACAGTAAATCCTCCCACATACACAAATATTTCTTCACACGAATGTGGAGACTATTATATTCAAAGGTAACTTTAAATGTCTCTTTTATATGATATGGAGTACTGAATAATAACAATAATACCAAACTCAAAAAAATGACTATACTCATAAAGATTTCTTATACACTTATAATTAACTACTAAACAAGTAATGAAGTTCAATATCCTAATATACAAATCTTAGCTTTCATGAATATTTATCTTACAAAATCACTTCCTTATTACTTAAAGTACAATGTACATGTTCATATTTAAATGCTAATACACGTAATATCAAAGTAATCACAATAACGCAATTATAAATAATTGCAATCACAAAAACACATATACTTGTAATAGTTACATAATCATGTAACAATATTAAAATAAATAATTTCATAATAACTTATAATTAAAAAATATTCTTAAAAATATATTCAAACACATATATACGTTTATTATGATTCTATTTTAAAAAATCTAGTATATTTATCTTTTAATGATCACAACAAAAACTAACTTTAGTACTTTGATCTATAATTAAAGATCAGCATTCATAAGGTTTTTATACACTACCATAAAATACAATACAAACCCATTAAAACTTAATAGTATAACTTATCACACTTAATCTATTTGACAACTCAATATTCTTAAATTTATTGAAATTGACTTTATGTTATTTAAGAATTTTTCTTATACCTTATGTTATTTAAGAATTTTTCTAACAAAATTATAACATAATACTCATGAAACATAATATAAGATCTAATAAAAATCTCAACTTCTTAACCCTCATAAAACTAAACATTTTCATATTCTAAATTTAATCATTTATTCTAACAATGTTATATCATATGCTGAGTAACTCTTAATCTTTAAATTTTTAGAAAATATAATACATTCTTAAATGTCATAAAATAGAGATAATAAGCCATTAAAATTTTTGGATCTAAATTTATATTCTAACTATTTTAAATAAATTTTATTTTTAAACATCAACTTCTGCCAAACAAAAATAAATAGTAAGTTACTTTTATTCAAAATTTTATAACAATTGGAAGACAAAGTATTTGACTCTAAAATTTTAATATGATATAATAAATATAATTAGAAATAGGTATGAAAAATTTCATAATTTTTTAAGATAATTTAGTTAACTAAAATAATTTCGTTATTCAGCTATTCTACAAAAACCAATAATTTTCAGCATCTT
>CP135547.1:203927-243481 GCA_032402905.1 Khaya senegalensis | reverse complement strand
CAACGGGGCCTCAGTTCCACTTCCTGTCTTTTCTTTGCTAACGTCATCATTATCGCCTTTGCTGGCGACTTCATTCTGATCTGTCTGGTGATCACGAGCTTTTTTTTTGTCTAGTCCTAAGGAAATTGTGGCGTCCTCATGAGTTTTGCAAGTTTTCTTCCAAGAAGTGTCCCGCTTCGCCAGCAACTTGGCCAGTTTAAGTGCCTATTCGTGCTCTCGCTTTTCCTTCGATATTTTCTTAATCGTGGGGAATCCTGTGCATGAACAATTCGTACAACAGAGTAAAAAGATAAGAAAACAAAATCAACTAAGAATATATTAACAAAACAGAAATACACAGAATAAAGCTTGATCCAACCTTTAATCAAGCCCGTCCAAATAGCATTCTGCATCTTTGAAATTGCTGCAACATATTATATGCAACTTGGTCAGCACTTTTTTTGAATGGGGTAATGTACGTGTCTTAAAAAAATTATCCCAAATTTTAATGTTCAATGATGTGACGTTCAACAAGAAGTGAGATTAGGTTACAAATTATAAAAATATATAATTCACTTATCAATTACTTGTCTGGTTCATTGCTTGTTGGATATTGTCGATTTTACTCTTGCCTTTCTCCAGATCTTGTCCCTGATCACCGGACGAAAGTTTTTCTTCTTCATCGTCCTTGTCTTTGTCATCATCAAGTGATGGAACACCTGCAAAAGGAATACAATCGAAATTCACCTAAATATTTCATAAACGACTCGGGTATATATGCTTGTGTGTCTATATCTGTTTATCTATCTATATATCTATTTGTAAATGTTTGTATTTAGTTAAAATCCAAATGTCAAATTCTTTGTATAATCATTTTTTCAAAAAAAAAAAAACCCGACCAATATTTCTTTGCGCCAAGGATTACTTTAAAAAATTATTGAATTTTCCGTAAAGAAATTTGTATAACAGATGCATTGGAATTGATGACTTTATTATATTCGTAAATTATTTATGCAGGTAATTACTAGTCTGAATGTTAACAAAAAGAAAGTACAGTGAAAATTCCCAAGTATAGAAGCTCGGGCGTTATGAATCACTGAGCTGCTGTAAATTACTATTACGTACAAAAATAGATGAGTTTGGTGAATGTGCCAGTGGTCGCACTGCTGAAAACTTTTGGCATTAAAGCTAGTAGATTAAAACACGTCATGCCATTTTTTTCCTCTCTTTTTGCAAGTTTTGCTTCCCCGCAGCCATAGTTTTCCTTTGTGCCCAGAAGTTGTTCTTCCTTTTTCAGTAAATAAATAGCAGTTTCTGTACAAAACCAACACACAATTAATTGAAAGAGAGAGACTGTTGAAAACTAATATCTAACTCCTAAAACAAATGGATAAATTTTGAAAAAATTGTCAACCAATTAAGAACTACTAAATAAGCTTAAAATCTGAAAATTAAAAAAAAAAAATGAAGAAGAAGATTAATTGAAAGAGAGATATGGTGGATGTTAGTAAAAGAATTATATGTATAAGTGATAAAAGAGATGAGAGAATACGAAGGTGCTGGCCGATGACAGCAATGTGAAGAATGGAGACGGCATCATTTCTGCGGAAGTGACGGTGTAAGACGTCTGCATCAATTTTTTTAGCCAAGTATTTCACCATTTTCGTCTTCCCAAATGCAGCAGCCCTATACAGCGGGGTTTACCCCAAATTGTTCCTAATCAAAAGTTGCTTTTCGTCTTCAATGGGAGAGTACTGCACGATAACGTTAAACACGTGCTCCGCTGCCTCAACGCAATTGGTTGTAGCCACTTCGTGAAGAGCAGTGTTTCCATGATCATCTTTTCTCATCAAAGCCTTTAATTTCTTGGATGGATCTGGTATCATTTCAAGTAGAGCTTTGACCAGTTTGGCGTCTTTGCTGGCTGCTGCAAAGTGAAATGCGTCGTCTCCAGTGATCGTCAGAGGAGAAAATAAGGCATCCTTGCGGCAATCGTAGAATTGCATGAAGCCTTTCCAGTCTTTTTTTAAGGCCTTCTCATAAGCATCTTTCAGGTCCTCAACGCTAAATGCATCGACTTCTTCCACCTGGATCTCCAACTCTCTCTCACTTGTATTCATAATTGACGCAGAAGCAAATTAGTGTTTTCTGTTATAAATATCTCTTCGTTCCAATATGTCTGATCTGTGATAGCATTCTTTCTTCTATCTATAACCTCTAAAAGAAATGGGTATCTTTGCTTTGCCTGATAAAATAATCAATTACCTCGACAAACTAAAGATCAAAAAAAATGGTCCTCCTACTATTGATAAAAGAATAATCTTAAATATGCTAATTGTCGGAGAATAAATTATTATCTATGCTTTGCCATTATGATAAAAAGCAGCAGGAACATCGAATTATGCTAAACTAAAGGTAAAATTAATCAGCGATCATTAATCCTTTTTCAGAATTTAATTGTGTTTGTCTTGAATAATGAATCTATTCTTAATAAGTAATTCATTTTCTTCTCCTGTGAATGTTCACATTTTTTCTTAAAAAAATTAATGATATTTCACATTTAATTATGAGCTAATTTGGAGCTTTAGTACAAAATTTTTTCTTGCTGGTTCAGTCCCCCTCGTTCTCTTTGTCTTGCTTGTGAATTCCCTCATCATGCGTATAGTCCCCATGTTGAACATACGATCTTTCAAGATTCAGTTCCAAAGACTGATTAATTCTATTCATTAATTAGCAAATAATTATCTTCTATAATTAATTAGTGTAGGACAACTCAACAATTAGACAAATATAAATATTCTATTGCCTGAGTTAAAAAAGGATAAAAGTGAGAGCAGGGCGAATCCCAGGTTATGATGTTTGGACTTGGCATCTGTGTGTAATTCACGACTACTTTTGAATAATTTATAAAGTTAAAGTATTTAGAATCTATTAAATTTGGCAAAGTGATGAAAGAGCACTAAAGCTTAAGGTAGTGATTCCATGGGCGACTTGCTCTAGAATCTCTATGACCATGGTTCAGTGTGTTTCGCTTGCAAGATCAATGGAATATCAGTGTGTTCAATAGTTTATCAAATTATAAACTTCATTAAACTCTCATTTCAAATATAATTTTTTCCTGAGAGAATTCCACTTTAGTTCCTAGCTTTCTCCAAAACTACATGTCAATCTAAAACTCTACGTTGTGTTACAAAATTTACAAATGCATAGACAAAAATATTTAAGTTTGTTTATCGCTCCCCTGCCCATATTAGAAATTAAATTTGTCATCCTCCCTTGCATGCAAGCAATAGCATTTAATAACATGTTTATCATTCTTTCTCGTTTTTAAACTCAATTTAATAATCGTAGCCGATGATTAATGAAGCCTAAGTTGAAACTTTTTTTTAACATCCTTAGCGACGAACTTCATTTCTCTGTTGGGTTTAATAAATTTCCATATTTCTCACACACTTTATCGATTGACACACAATTAAATGTGATATGATATCCTCATCATGATGTATGATGCATTCGTTAGTAAACTTTAAAAGAAGTGGGTATCATTACTTCACTTAATAAATTAATAAAGCTCTGTTGAAAGTATACACTACTCAAACGCTGATGCTTGAAGCGGAGAAGAGAAGGTTGGTTAAGCTATGCTGATGAGGCTTCTCAAGCTAGCTATCACTTAGCTGTAAATCAGCTAGAATGCAGAGGTGTTAACTTAAATTGTTAAGAGCTGTTACGAGAGTGTACTTAGAATGGGAGTTAGTTCGTCTAGATTCTTAGCTTCTTTGTATATAAATATGTAATTTTTGCTCATTAAGTTTAGAAAGACAACTTATAGAGCATTCAGATCTTTGATTTTTCTTTCTCTTTCTTAGTTTTCAAACATCAAATGTTTTCAGTTCTCAACTTGGTACAAGAGCCAACGGCTAATACAAACCTTTTTTTTTCACAAATTTATCAGCTCAAATATCCTTTTCATTTGTGATTCCTATTGAACTTGATGGATCAAATTATCTAACATAGAACTTAAAAGTCTTACCTTCAATTAGAGATAATAGACTTGAAGATCTGGTAAATGGAATCATTACGAAACTGTAAAGGTATCAACCTGATGGAAGCATAAATGAAGAGCTCATCATATGGGGGAAACCAGATCAATTGCTGCTTGGATGGCCATTATCATCAATTAATGAATCTCTTCTTGAATCGGCAATTGGTTGTAAAACTTCTTCGATGGTAAAATTGAATTATGACATTGGAGGTGAATTCCTTGTCTTCATCCCATCTCTTAAACAATTTGGAATTTTTTATAGGTACTCTTTTCTCTATACTCACCATCAAAATGACGTGGTTGAAAGAAAACATAAATATATAGTCACTTTTAAGTTTAACTCTACTGTCACAAGTCTCATTACTCTAAAATTCTGGTGGGATTGATTTCATATGGCCACATACCTTATAACCAGACTACCAATAAATGTTCTTAACCCTATGTCTCTTTTTGAGAAACTAATAGGTCATAAACCAGACTACTCCTTTCTCAAAGTGGTTGGTTGCTCCAGCTTTCCATACCTTACATGTTATAACAAGCATATGTTTGGTTTCTATTTTTCTAAATGTATCTTTCTAGGCTATGCCCACTGCACAAAGGATACAAGTATCTTCATTCATCTGGTAGAATATACATTAAAAGGCATCTGATCTTTAATGAAAACGAATTTCCATTTCCTTTGAATCTAGGTTCTGTTTCTTCAATTATTGCTTCTCGTTTTAATCAATTCTTATCATCCTTTATTCCAAAAATAATTATTATTTTAAAATGGTAACTTCGATCGGCAACATCCCTCATTAGCAATAGATACTTTTAACAATTCAGAACCATTATCCCTACAAAACTCTATGACAGCCTCCACACAAATCACAATCCTACATCAAAGTCCAACTTCCTCTGATATTTCCCTAAACACACAGACACAAATCATTCCTACAAGAAAAACCATCATCCCATAATTACCAAAGCTAAAAATGATATTTTCAAACTTAAAGTATCTTTAAGTAATCAGTTATTTCTAAAATTGAACCATCTAATGATACTAATGCCTTAAAAGATCCAAAATGGACAACAGCTATACAAGAAGAGTATAATGCTCTTAAAAGAAATAAACTTTGGTTCTGGTTGCTCCTTCTTTATCATATACTCCAGTTGGCAATGAATGGTGATAAAGATCAGAATCAGAAACTGAGAACCAAATCAAAAAGGATTAAAGTGGAACCAGAAATTGAGTCAGCAAGCAGAAAAATAGAGCAAGGATAAGAAAAGCAAGCAGAAAAACAGAGCAAGGATAAGAAATTAAGAACAGAACAGAAATGGCTACATAGATCAGTATTAAGTCAACAAGAATAGAAACAAATATCTCAACGGCTACGTGAGTTGGAAATCTTGAATAAAAAGGAAATCCCTCACTGTCATGATTCTATATATATACAGCTTTTATTTGTTTCCTTTTTCAGCTAGAATTTCTTGTATAAATTATATGTGCTCTCATTGTAAATTCATTCAATACCCAGAATAATATTTTCTCATATTCTTTAAATGGGTGTTTACGATCAAGAAGAATGCTTGATGGCTGATTATTGAACTTCAAAGCTATATAGGTGACCAAGGGGTTTCATCAAACTCCTCACATTGACTATGTACAGATTTTTAGCCCTGTGGTTAAGGCTTGTAAAATTCAAATAGTGCTTAGTTTACAGTGATGACCGGTTAGAAAGTGAGGCAACTTGATATTAATAACACTTTCTTAAATGGTGAATCAATAGAGATTGTTTACATGCCTCAACCTAAGGGATTCATTGATTCTAAGTTCCTTGATCATATTTGCAAACTCATTAAAGCACTCTACAATCTCAAGCAAGCTCTAAGCACTTGGTTTGACAAATTAAAAAATTGCTTACTGCTATGGGGATTCAAGAACTCTAAGGTTGATTCTTCATTATTCTTTAAATAGTCATCTTCATCCTTGTTACTTATTCTAATCTATGTGGATGGTATTCTAATCGCAAGCTCATATACTGATCTTACAGAGTATTTCATTGGCAAACTAAGAACTGAATTTGCTCTTAGATCTTGGTCATTTGAATTACTTCCTTGGCATTGAAGTTACCACCTCAGCTCATGGTCTGCATATAAGTCAAGGAAAATACATACAAGATTTGCATTCCAAACCAAATATGATTTCCTGCATCTCAATGAACTCAAGCATGAAATTATCCAAGCAAGATGGGAAAGTTTTCACATATCCAACAATGTATAAGAGCTTAATTGAAGGCTTGCAGTAAGCAACATGCACCCGTCTTGACATTGCTTTTGCAATAAACAAGAGAAACCAATTTCTCTCACCTCCTTTTGTTGTTCATTGGCAAGTTTGTAAGAAAGTTTTAAGCTACTTACAGGCTACTGTTTCTCTGGGAATTTAGTTCTTTTCCTTAAGAAAATTTGGATTTAAAGCTTATTGTGATGTTGATTGAGGATGTGATGTGGATGATCGACGAAGTGTTGGGGCTTACTGTCTTTATCTAGGTGATAATTCGGTTTCCTGGCCATCTAAAAACCAACAAGGAGTAGCCAGGTCGAGCAGATGAGTACAGATCTTTATCTTCTACAGTCCATGAAATAGCCTAGATTCAGTCTTTGCTATGTGAACTTCACTGCGGTCTTCTTCATGTCCAGTGATCCTGTATGACAATGTTAGCGCAGGTGCTCTAGCTCAAAAATCCTGTGTTTCATTCTTGTTATAAACTCATTGAGTTAAATGTTCATTTTGTGCGAGATAAGGTACTGCAGAAGGAGTTAGAAGTCAGATATGCACCAAACTCTAAATAGATAGTTGATATGTTAACTAAACCTCTGGCTTTCACGTAGTTTAACTACTTTAGAACCAAGCTCAATGTTCTCTCTAGACCATTGAGCTTGAGGGGGAACGTTGGAAATTTACAATGCTGAGATGCTGATGCTTGAAGCAGAAAAAAGAAGGTTGGTTAAGCTATGTTGATGAGGCTTCTCTAACTAGCTGTCACTTAGCTGTAAACCAACTGGAATGCTGAGGTGAAAACATAAGTTGTTAGAGATTGTTAAAAGTGTTATTGGAGTGTACTTGGCACGTGAGTTAGTCCAGATTCTCAGCTTTTTTGTATATAAATATCACTTTGTAATTTCTGTTCATTACGTTTAGAAATTCAATTTACTAAGGCATTACAGATCTCTGATATTTTTCTTCTTTCGTAGTTGCCAAGCATAAAATATTTTCAAATCTCAACTTGCTCAGCCATTCCATTGTAAGAATAAAATAAAGGTAAAGTGATTCATCCTTCTGCCTTGGAAAAGAAAGATTTTGCTTTGCTAATACGAATTGGCTTGTCTCTGTTGAACGTCATCGGAAAAAACATAGGACGATAATTTTCCTGAGGGTAGTACTCCATGATCTATTCCAAGTCTTCTTTCAGTAGTACTGCTTTACGGACATTCAATCCTGTGACGATGCCGAATGTCTCCATTCATAAATTTAATTAACTAGAAAAAAAAAATCAAAAAATTTTTCAAAATTATGTACTGTAGCTGAATGGAATGGTGGTTTCTCTTGTACACGATAGAATGCTCTTGCATACTAAGAACAAAGCCAGATGGTATCTCCACTTTGCTTTAATAGTTAATAACATTCAGGTATTGCTTCTTGAAATATTAGACGTGACACACGTGAACTTCTAGAGTGATCATCTTGGTCCTTTCACAGTTTTAATGTTCGTTCTTTATAAAGGAGAAAGAGAAAAGATAAAGCAATTGCTTTACTTGATAATTATTTTGTTAGAATAAATCGAAAGACAAAGATATTGGGATAATTAAAGGGAACTTGGTTTCGCTTCTTCTATAAGCTTACTTGAAATACAAACATACATACATACATACATACATATGTGTGTGTGTGTGTGTGTGTGTGTGTTCATACACACTCACAATTTGATTCAGTCAAGTAGCTGTAAAAAATAAAAGAAGAATATTCAGGTTTGATAACATTACCGATAATAAGAATACATATAGTATGAGATTCAAAGCAAACACACTTAAAAAGAACATAGATAGCACGCATTTGAAATGCATATATAGTTTCAAATTAATTTAAATATATGGGCTTCTTCCTGGTACGATTCCACTTCAATGACTTGTAAATGTCCTTCAAGCTACCCAGAAATGAAGCATACAAAGGAAACTGCATCAATGCGAATAGTACGACTGGAATGAAGGCAGCAATGTAAACGAGAGTGGCTGTCCATCGTCTCTTCAAACGAATAAGGAGCAGAAGTGCAGCCGTGAAAGTTATCATGCTTGACAATACAGAGAAGAAGAGTAAGGTGAAGCCGATCGTCAGCTTCCTCGGAAGAGATTTAAGGAAAGCCTCCGGATTATATGGCGACGTGAGGATAGAGAGAAACATCACAACAGAGCACAAGGAGCTGATCAAGGAGACAACATCCATGATAGTGAAAGCCCAGAAGAGTGGAGAGTGAAGGAAAATCGGAAGACCCTTCTCGTTGTTGCCTCCAGGCACGGTGTAAGCAGCGGCAAAGACGACAGTGGCGACGAGAATCGCAACGGTGGAACATGACTCAGTTGTGTTCTTCATCCATTCTTGAGCCTTCTCAAGTTGCTTTGCATGCTCTTCCTCGAAGAAATCGGACGCCGTTGTCCATTTGTTATTGCGGTGCATAATGTAATGGGACGGCATTATTTCTTTTACACGCTGCACAATTCATGCATGAACACAGTCAAATAACAATTAGAACATTTTTCGAAAACCAATGAAGAAGCATAGCTTAGTATGTCTTGTCGGAATTGGATTTCAGTGACTAGGATGAAATATAAATGAAATGTCAGAGATAAATTTTTGTGATACAATGCCAAGTCAACTCAGCCGAGTGAATGAAATTTGCCAAAGGTCAGGAATTAAAGAGGAAAAAGGAAACTAGAAAGGCTGACCTCGAACCATTCTAACTCCTCCTGATATTGGAGAGCAGGACCAGGGCGAGTTCCCCCTCGATAATAATACATGTCTGCAGCATGGTGCAATATAGTGTATCTATAGGTGTCAATCCCTGCAGCCAATTTTTCCACTACCAATTTATCCATACCCAGTATTCGATCGAAGATGTTTCTTCGACGGAACTTTATCGCCGCATGTAATATATTTTGCCCTTTTTCAGTAATGTAATCGACGGCCTGAGGATAATGATCGAGTATTGCGTCCAGAATCTCTATTATTCCGTTGCTTGCTGCCATTACTAATGGGGCCTCAGTTCCACTTCCTGTCTTTTCTTTGCTAACGTCGTCATTATCGCCTTTGCCGGCGACTTTATTCTGATCTGTATTGTCATCACGAGCTTTTCTTTTGTCTAGTCCTAAGGAAATTGTGGCATCCTCGTGAGTTTTGCAAGTTTGCTTCCAAGAAGTGTCCTGCTTCGCCAGCAACTTGGCCAGTTTAAGTGCTGATTCATGCTCTCGCTTTTCCTTCCAAATTTTCTTAATCGTGGGGAATACTGTGCATGAACAGTATTAGAACAAAGTAAAAAGATATGAAAACAAAATCAACTAAGAATTTATTAACATAACAGAAATACACACAATGAAACTTGATCCAACCTTTAATCAAGCCCGTCCAAATAGCATTCTGCCTCTTTGAAATTGCTGCAACATATTATATGCAACTTGTTTAGCACATTTTTAGAATGGGGTAATGTACGTGTCTTAAAAAAAATTATCCCAAATTTTAATGTTAAATGATGTGACATTCATGAAAAAGTAGTGAGATAGTGCCATAAATTCTTACAAATTATAAAAATATATAATTCACTTATCAATTACTTGTCTGGTTCTTTGCTTGTCGAATGTTGTCGTTTTTATTCTTGCCTTTCTCCAGATCTTGTCCCTGATCACCGGACGAAAGCATTTCTTCTTCATCACCCTTGTCTTTGTCATCATCAAGTGATGGAAGACCTGTAAAAGCAATACAATCGAAAGTTACCTAAATATTTCAGAAATGATTGGGGTGTGTGTGTGTTTATATATATATATATATATATATATATATATATATAATGATTTAAAAAAAAAAAAAACTTGTATTTTTGAAAAAATTTCCAACAATATTTCTTTGTTGAAACAATTACTAAAAAAATTATTGAATTTTCGGTAAATAAATTTGCATAAAAGATGCGTTGACATGATGATTTTATTATTTTCGCAATTATTTATGCAGGTAATTACTAGTATGAATTTTAACACAATAAAAGTATATTGAAAATTCCCAAGTATAGAAGCTCAGGCTTTGATGAATTAGGGAGCGCTGTAAACTAATGTTACTTACAAAAATAGATGAGTTTGGTGAATGAGCCGGTGGTCTCACTGCTGAAAGCTGATGGCATTAAAGCTAGTAGATTAAAACAGGTCATGCCATTTTTTTCCTCTCTTCTAAAAAGTTTTTCTTCCCCGGGGCCATAGTTTTCCTTTGTGCCCAGAAGTTGTTCTTCCTTTTTCAGCAACCAAATAGCCGATTCTGTACAAAACCGACACACAATTAATTGAAAGAGATATTGTGGATGTTGGTAAAAGAATTCTATATAAAAATAATGAAAGAGAGATGTGACAATACCAAAGTGTTGGCCGATGACAGCAATGTGAAGAATGGAGATGGCATCATTTCTACGGAAGTGATGGTGTAAGACGTCTGCATCAATTCTTTTAGCCAAGTATTCCATCATTTCCGTCTTCCCAAGTGCAGCAGCCCTATACATCAGGGTTTCCCCCAGTTTGTTCCTAATCAAAAGTTGCTTTTCGTCTTCATTGGGAGAGTACTGCACGACAGCGTTAACCATGTGCTCCGCTGCCTCAACACAATTGGTTGTAGCTACTTCGTGAAGGGCAGTGTTTCCATGATCATCTTTTCTCATCAAAGCCTCTAATTTCTTGGATGGTTCTGGTACCATGTCAAGTAGAGCTTTGACCAGTTTGGCGTCTTTGCTGGCTGCTGAAAAGTGAAATGCGTTGTCTCCATTGACCGTCAGAGGAGAAAACAGGGCATCATTATGGCTATCGTAGAATTGCTTGAAGCCTTTCCAGTCTTTTCTTAAGGCCTTCTCGTAAGCCTCTTTCGTGTCCTCAACTCTATATGCATCGACTTCTTCCTGCTGGATCTCCAACGCTTTCTCACTTGTATTCATAATTGGCACAGAATTAAATTAGTTTTTACTGTTATAAATATCTCTTCATTCCAATTTATCTGACCTGTGATAGCATCCTTTCTTCTATTTATAACCTCTAAAAGAAATGGGAATCCTTGCTTTGCTTACTAAAATAATAAAGTACCTCGATCAACCATTATAAGAATAAAATAAAGTTCAAATTAATGGTCTTCCTCCTACTGATAAAAGATTATGTCTCAGAATAAAGGTGATAATTATATGCTTTGCCCATTATGATAAAAAGCAGCAGGAACATAGAATTATGCCAAATTAAAGGTAAAATTAATCGGCGATCATTAATCCTTTTGCTGTATCTCTTGAATAATGAATCTATTTTTAGTAAGTAATTAATTTTCTTCTCCCGTGAATGCTTACATTTTTTCTTAAGAAATTAATGATACCCCACGTTTAATTATGAGCTAATTTGGAGCTTTAATACAAAATTTTCACTTATGGTTTTGTCCCCCTCGCCCTCTTCCTCTTGCTTGTGAATTCCCTTATCATAAGTATAGTCCCCATGTTGAATATAAGATCTTTCAACTTTCAATTCCATAGATTAATTAATTCTATTCATTAATTAGCAAATAATAATCTTCAACAATCAATTAGTGTAGGACAACTCAACAATTAGACAAAGATAAATATTCTCTTGATTGACTTAAGAAAGCACTAAAGAAAGAGCAGGGCGGATTCCAGGTTATGGTGTTTGGCCTTGGCTTTCGTGTGTGTTTCACGAGTACTTTTGAATCAATTCTTAAGGGATTTCTTCAAGAAAAGAGATATGCAAAGGGAAATGATATTTTCTCATCAAGAGTAATTGGTCGCAAAATGTAAATGGCAATAAAGCAATCAGTGTAATCGACAGATAACCCAATCATAAGCTTTACTTAATTGTCACTTGAAATCCATTTTTCATTTGACTCCCTGTTAGTTCCTGCCTTATGCCCCGTTTCTTCTCTCTTTAGAAGCTTAAATGCACTTTTGCAAAAGCAATGAAATGGTTAATTTATTGCCTAATCAAACAATAAAGGACTGAGGGTAAATAATTTTCGTAATTTTTAAAATTATTTATTGCACATTTTAATTATCAACACAACCAAAATTAAAATACATATATTTTTTGAGATAAATTTTAAAATGTTAAGACGTTAATTGTATATCATTATTTTTTACTTTCTTTTATTCATAGTTATTAATAAATAATAAATTAATTTTTTATCACGTGTTACATAAATACAACACTTACATTTTGCTTTATCCATAGATAAAAAAGAAACATATATAAAATGGTTTTAATGGATCATTTTTTAAAAAATTACAATACAATGAGAATCTACTGGTATTTATACAAATCTAAGAAGGATTCGGATTAATCTAGAAGACTACACTAAGCTTACACAAATCATTCCTTACTGATTAAGCAAAATTACAGAAAATCCCAGTCTTATTCTTTCACATGTACCATACAACACACTATATGTAGAAGGAAGCGTTATTAAAAGAATAGAGGTAGCACACATTTGGGAATAGATACAAAATGATAGTCTCTCCGTGCTTCTTCCCAGGAAGATTCTTCTCAAGTTCTTGTATAAATCCTTCAAACTTCCCAGAATTGAAGAATACAAAGGAAACTGCATCAATGCAAATACCACGACTGGAAAGAAAGCGGCAGCGTAGATCATTAATTGTTTCAGTCAATGGTCTCTCCAAACCAACAATAAGCAGAAGTGTAGCCGTGAAAGTTGACATTGTTATTAATACAGAGAAGAATAGTAAACAGAAGCCAATCGTCAGCTTCCCCGGAAGAGAGGAAAGGAAATCCTGAGGCTGAAACTGAAACGTGTGTCCTTCATCCATTTTGTGCACTCTTGAGCTGTTGTCTATGGTTTTCATCGAATAGATCTTGTGCAGTTATTCTATCCTCGTTAGGGTGCATGGTATAAAGCGAGGGCATTATTTGTTTTACAGGCTGCATAATCCATGCATGCATGGAAACAATCAGACAGTTACAACTTTGATGCTAATGTAAAGATTATTACAACAGAGCGGAAATCAGCATTTTGTTAAATTTCAGACGAGTATCAATTTGAACCGAGAGTTGTTAGAAAACAAAATAGATATAAATATTATAATAATAGAAATTTTTATATGAGAAATTAAAAAAATTAATGATAATAATAATTAACCTCACTTCCAACCAGTCTAACTCTTCCTGATATTGGAGAGCCGGACCAGGGAGAGCGAGTTCCTCCCCTATAAAATTCCATGCCAGCAATATATTGTTGCCATTGTTGTCAATTATTGTAGTCAATTTGTGCACTGACATTGCCGAACTCTTTATGCGTAGGAAGATTTGATCTTCACGATACAGTGTCGCCACATGTAATATATTTGGCCTTCTTAACTGAGTGATCGACTGCCTGAGGATGATAATCGAGTGTCTCGTCAAAAAACTCAATAATCCCATTGCTTGCTGCCATTATTAATGGCGCCTTAGTTGATGTTTATTCTCTGTTGAGGTTATTTCCTCATCGCCTTCCCACTTTCATCAATTGATGATGCACTTGATTTCTCTGTTGAGTTTATTTCGTTATCGCCGGTGGCTTTCTCTTAACCACTTTCATCACTTGTCCTTGGCGGTTTCTTGATTCCTCCTTTTCCTGGTATCAAAGAAATTGTGGATTCATTTTCTTGGTTAATCATCTTCATCAAAGAAAGATCTTGTGGTTTCCAAGAAATGTTTTCCGGCACCAACAATTTGACCAGTCAAGAGCTGATTCATGCCTTCTCTTTCCTTTCCACATCTCCTTAATCATCGGCCATCCTGTCCATGAACGGTAGAATTAACAAATTTTACGCAATTCAATTTCATTAAGTAAATTAAAACACCAGCCATCAAGTGATAACTAAGCTAGCTCAAAGTGAAATTATTCATTGTATAACTTTTCTGAGCTTACATTTTGAATATTTTAACTGTGTACAATTTTATCGTTCATGGTGGTCAAGATTTATTCCTTTAATTTTATTATTTTATTAATAATGAATAACCAATTTGCAATTTTCGGATAGAAGCTCAGATTACAAGTTTCATGGAATAAAAATTTGATCTAACCTTTAATCAGGCGTCCCCATGTAACAATCCACATCTTTGAAAATCCTGCAGCAATTATATAAACTACTTGGTAGTTTCCATTTTCAATTTATGGAATGTTAATGAAGATGCAGTTTTATCATGAACAGAACAAATTTCTTTCATAGTTTCACTTATCACTTGCCCGAGTTACCTCTTTGCGTGGTGGATGTCACTGTCATGCTTGCCAGTCTCCAACTCTCGTCCCGGCTTGATGGAATCTTTATCTATGTCTACTTGTTTCTCGTGTGGAATCTTTGCAAGAGATGCAAAAAGAGATGCAATCACATTCAACAATATTTTAAATCCTAAATTTGTAGAAATGCTTCTGTGTTATAAAAGCAATTATATAATCAGTGTGAAGACCATACAAGAATAGACGAATTTCTTCAATGTGCCCATGGGGCTCGTACTCTTTGAAAGCAGATGGAACTAAAACCAGTAGATGAAGACATGTCATGTTACAATCTTCCATTTTTTGTGCAAGTTCTTCGTCCTTTTTCAGTAACCAAATAGCTGTTTCTGTATTAACAGCACAGGATATTAATAGCAACTGTACAATTCTATACACACACACAAATACATACATATGCATTTCAAGAATGGGGATATTCACAGAAGATAATGGAATATTTATATGAAATGAAAGGGAGATGAGAAAATGCCGAAGTGTTGGCCGACGACAGCAATGTGAAGAATTGAGATTTTATCCGTTCTTCTGAAGTGTTCATGTCAGACGTTTTCATCAATTATTGTAGCAAAATATCGCACGATTTTCGTCCTCCCAAATGCAGCAGCTCTACATAGCATGTCTTCTCCAAGTTGCTCCAAGTCATAAGTCATTAAAAATTAAAATTTAACCACCAAAAAATAATTAAAAAAAATTTTTAAAAAAATTTATCAAAATAATTTAAAAATCAAAAATAAAAAAATTCAAGAAAAAAGTTTCTCTTTTTTGTTATATTAATCATTTAAAGTTAATCACCTTTTAATACAAGATTATGGTTATTTAAAGTAATTTAATAATTAATCACAACTGTTATTAATAATTTTAATTATTTTTTAATTAAAATAAATAAATTACATATTCAATTAAGCTCATTTTTCTTTCAACTTTTTTTAATTCAATTTAACTAACTTTTAACTATTAAAATTAATCAAATTTTGCTTAAATGATTTGAATAACATTCATGTATGTGTCATTTCATCTTCTAACGTGAGACAGCCAGAGAATTTCAACCGAGAGTTGGTCTGCGTCCGTAAATTCGTGGTGGCGACTTCGTGAAGAGCAGTGTTTCCATGAACATCGTTTGCCATCAGCCTTGGATTTTCCGGAGTGATCGGGAACCATGTCAAGCGAATCTTTGAGCAGCTTTGGTTTACACTGGCGGCTGCAATGTGAAATGAGTTGTCTCCGTTGATAGTCAGTGCAGAGAACAATGCTCCCTTGTTTCTTCTCGTAGTAATTCTTGAAGCCTAGCCAGTCCTTTTTTGAGGCTTTTTGGTAGGGCTCTCTCATATCTTCAATGCTATATTTTGCTGCACCAACTTGTGCCTGGAACTCCATCTCTCTCTCAATTTATTGTAGTGATGAAGAATTAAGTGTTTGTTCGCTGATAATTTCCTCCAAATGGGTAACTGCATTCTTTATAACTTCTACACGAAGTGGGTATCAGTTTTTTTCTCACTAACAAAGCTTAACCATTAATCGTAAGAATAAAATAAAGGTAAAGTTAATCACCTTCTGGTTTGAAAATCATGTTACAAAAATTACTGCAATAAACTTTGCGTTAGGAGCACAAGAATCGGTAATCACCACAAAAGGAAAAGAATATATTAAAATAAAGATAGTTAATGAGGGATTGTTCTTCTTTTTTCAAAGTCATGAATCCCTTCATAATAAATCTACTTATAATGAGCCATTATCCTTTGTTAGTGTTCAAATTTTTGTTAAAATCCGAACTCGTATCCCTATAAACAGAGGATTGTTCTAATAAAATTTGCTCCACGCTGTGGTTGTTATCAAAGCTCAATGATCTATCCTCTAGTGTAATTTTTGCTACTGTTTAGCAATTACGGATCTACATCCCATTGTTAGCTATATTGAATTTGTTCTCAACAAATTGTTGATCTTATTGCTGTATCAGATGTATCTGATTTGTGTGCAATCAGATATTAAATGGAATAAAACCCTACGAGTACATATAAATTTGCACTCTGTTCTGTAATATCTTAAAACAAAAGATTACAACCTGTTGTCTCATGTTCAAACCCATGTCATTATCACATACATATATATTATGAAGGCAGCAACATATCGAAGTCATCTTAAGTTATGTAATAAAAGCAAAAGGAAGGATGCGAATTTATGGGCATGCTCACGGTGTCAAGAGGGAGCTTCCTTCCTTGATGAGAACAAAGACAGCGCCAGCATCTCCCCGTGAAATCCGAAGATCTTCATCGAGGTATGTGGTTAGCAACCATGATTGAGCATTGCTGTTTGAGATAGGGAATTTCAATGGCGGTTGGTTTGAGATGGTCTTAGCGAAAGATGAAGCTGTGTCTTGGATAGAAGTAAGTATGCCTTTGAAGGGTGCGAGATCAATCTTCTGTCCTAAGAATTCCACATTTTCAGGTAACACAATTGAGTCCGTTACCTGAGGAGTCCCAATCACACCTTCTTCGAACTTGATCTGAGGAGAGAAGGCGAACAGAAAAAGGGCAATTAGTGCTGAATCAAATGCGACAAGTCTCATTACTGAGTAAACAGAACTTTGACCTTCAAAGGCATTTAGAATCATAAGATAGTGTTTTCCCAACTCACACAGACGCAGCGACCAAAAGACTCACACATTGTCAATTTCCAATTCTTGTAGGGGACTAAATCAATTATTAGAAAGTTAATCCGGACATGATAAAATTAATGCAAAAACGAACCAGCACGCGTTTGGGACTTCGGACTTCAAACTTGGCATTGGTAGTAATGGAAGTTGTAGAAAATGGCCCAGCAAACCTGATAGAATTCTCAACAGTGAAGTTCTGTGAGTCAATTATCTGTGATATCTCCTCGACCCTTGCCAATGGTAATGTACCCCTTGACAATAAAGGGAACAAACCTGAAAAAGATGTGTACCTGCATGGCCACATATAATTCTCAAGTCAATACTTGCACAAATTCTTCATTAAAAAGCATAAAGCCAGCTGCAGTTTCAGACTTTGTACAGTACCAAGAAAATGTACCTCTTTTGCTAGCACAATTGAAATCTTTATTTTTTGGCCATCAGAGTTAACGGGGTTTCTTCGAAATTTTTGGAAATTGCAAGCCTAAAGTCTAGCATCCGCATCATACTAGTTTCAAGGCAGAGTCATAAGTTACAATCGAAATTGCAGGATTGTTAGCTTGATTATAAATTTGATCTAAATTATGCGGATAACAACTTCAAAAAGGTAATCCAACCAAGCCAAAATATAACACTGGTTGCATTCCTTTCTGGGTATTTTTTTGTTAACAAGTGTATATATCAAAAATTTTTATCTTGAATTGTTATACTGCAATACCGTGTCTCGTCAAATTTTCAAACAACTTAAATGACAGATGATTGTTGCTAAACAAATTTTTCACTGTCATATGATTGTTACTATGCAAATATTTCACTGTCATCTGGGATCATCATACAGAAACATATATATAAACCAAACCGACACAAATTCTAATTCTCTGTACCAGAAAATATGATTATAATTGATTCCAATATCTTCAAGCTGCAAGCTAGTTTGAGATCAGATTTCAACCTCCTCGGAGATTATAACCAAGATTTTTGTTTTAATTTCTAACAACGGCTTCTTGAGATAGTCTCATTACCCTTCAGAAATCTTATTGACAGAATACTAATTTGAATTTCCCACAGAGAAAATATGCCTATATATGAGCGTGATCAAATAAAGTGTTAAAAACCCCAGTTTCCTTACAAGAAATTGCTCTCTGTTTGCTTCTACAGAAAGGGCGAATGGAAAGAAATTAAACCAATAAAGTAAAATCTCCCGCCTTATTTTCATTCCCAACGTCACAAAATTCAGCTCAACTAAGGTAGTTAATTATATATCGTTAACTAAGCTAACTGATTATATGAACTTCAAATAAAACAAAGTTCCAATTTTGCTAGAGCACTATGTAAATATTCAAATACCCAAATTCAATAATTTCCAAATTCTATTCCTTTCCCTAAGATTTCACATCAACCAAACAGAAAAGCAAAAACTTACGCAAGAATCCATTTGCCATTAAGCAGAGTCAAAGCTTCAGTTGGCGCAGCAGTCGGATTCTTGGCCTCAAGCTGTGTAATAAGCTCAACGATCTCTGCTCTTGTCTCACTCGTCGCACTCAATCCACGATCGGTGCCATAAAACGAATCCACCAACGCTTTCTTCAAATTATCAATCTCCGTCAGTTCCTTTGGCTTCTCGTCCTCCACCACCGCAACAGGGGCAGGACCGGATCCAACGGAGTCACCATTTTCCTCCTTATCAGGGCCCCACTCGTCGTCATCCACGGCCCGAGTCAAAAACAAAGGACGGGACCGAGTGAATTCCTGGATTGAACTCAAGGATTTCTTGGTAACTTTCTGGGAATTTTTTACCGAGTTCAGAGGAACAATTGAAGTTTTTGTATTGAGATGATGGTATGGCGGGATTTGTGTAAGAGTCTTGCATGGGAATTGGTTAACTTGAGTGAGTGAAGCCATTGGCTTTTCGAAAAACTTGATCTCGCTTAACTGAAGAAATAGACGCAGAACACCAGAACCAGAAAATCAGAACAAGCTAAGTCAGCATTAAATATTGTACAAAATTTCGCACCAACAAAAGTTGTCCGAATTATTAACCAGCTTGGAGACGACTTTGTCCCTGCATTTACCTACATTATTGCAGTAATCGTGAGGGTAATATTGGGACTCCGACAAGGTTTTGGACACGTGGACGTGAAGTTAGAGGACAAAGTTGGAAGAAAATAAAAAAGACAAATGAAGATCGTGTGATTTGAGGCAGGAAAAAATCGGTATTTTATTTTGAAATTGGTAGTCACATTTTTTAGGCGTAGGACTCATCTCTAGAATCTTCTGCCGTGTTTTCCTACCATTTCTATCAGTTTCCATCCGTTTTCATTTTCACACGTAATATCTCTCTAGTCTTGTAGCTTATTGTAGACAGACTAGGATTTTTTATTTTTTTTATTTTTTAATTTTAAATAAAATAACAACACATATTATAGTTAATTTATATTATATTTTAATAAAATTTATAAATTAATTTTATATTTTATAATATAAAATTGTTAATATTTATTTAAATTAAAAAAATTATAAAAAAAATTATATCCCTTCAAGGTCGTAATCATAACAATAATTTTTATTTTTAATATATTATTTTTTATTAATAAAAAATATATTTTAAAAATTCAATTAAAATTTTTAAAAACTCAAAGTTGTCCCAAATTTCTTGTTTGTAGATAATCATGTTTAGAGGTAGCATCTTGAATTGGAATTAGCATATTTTTAAGAATTATTGGTATATTTATAATTAATTTATTTTTATTTAATTTTAAAATATTAAATAAAATATTAATTTCTATTATTTATATAAGTGGTAAATAATTTAATTTTTAGTAGTAATTATAAGTTAAAAATTAGAATATCTCAATTTTAATACGTTTCCTATAATTGGATCATGAGATTTGAACCGACGGAAAGGATGAGTAACATACATTTATTTTGAACTTTAGAGGATTCCGTGTGGTGTTTTGTTTTCGATGGTGCGATACGTCGTCTTTATAATTTTTCGGGTGGACGATATGCCGTTTGTAGATACAAAACCATACCGACACGTTGCTCCTTTCTTTGATATGGACTTGAGCCCAGGAGCTTGAACAAGCACCTAATGGGCCGTGTTGTGGGTCAAGTGTCAATCGCAGCTGGCCCAATTGTAAGTGTTGCGCCTCCCAACAACCCTCAATTCATGTGAAAGAAGGGACCCAGAAAAACATACATCACAGAATTACAAAGACTGCCAAACCCCAAGCATTATATCATCCACAGTTTAAATTAAAAAGCATGATGGTGAGCTTTTGGGGCAGGCTTAGGACTTTACCATGGCTATGGCGTCCACGTTAGCGGTCTTACAATTGATTGGACTGTTTAGGCCAATCATTCATCCAAACTGCAGATAAACATAAATATTGTTATGAGAATATATGGCTGACTAAAACTCACTAGGAAACCAATAATTTGAATTAAGAACTAATTAATTAACTTATAATCACGAAACTATGACTGTGATAATGATGCTACACCTACTTTGTTAGGGATTGAAGTCACCCAAAAGACTAAGCCGACTCTTAGTTTTAATCCTGACTGCATCAGATGGAGATATGCAGGTAACATGAGTTAGGTTTAAGATTATTCTGTTATTTTCTACTCGCAGCTATTGCCATTTGGAAAGTCCTCGGTACATGCGCCGGCTTGAATGGCTTTTGACTCCATTTTCGGCCGGCGGACAATCGGTACAAGAATACAAAATCTCATGCTAGCTACAAAAATACTTCGCAACTTAGAATATAATACTCCAACTAAAGCAATAAGTGAATGGACTGGTGCATGTGTAACACTAACTCCAAGAAAAAGGCAGGAATAAGAAAACCTGTAAAGCACTCCCATTTCCCTCTCTTCTTCTTCCTTTTTGTTCTCTGCTTCTCCTTCTATTTTGTCCTGGTTTGCTTCTCCAAATTCTTTTCAAGCTGGCCATGAGCTTACTGTTTCAGTATTTACCGTCATCTTTACAACTAAGCAACAATCTTGCGTTCGTTGGATCCTGTTCTTCACTTTATTAACTCTTTCGTATTGTCGTTGTCACTTCAATGAATTAAACAAGAGCTGGGGGTTTTAATTTCAATCCTTGAAGAAACTCACGAGACTTACATGGATGCGCTAAATAGTTCTGCACCCTGATCCAATTCAAAACAGTATGTCGTTTTTAATATTATCCAAAAAAAAAAAGTCTATATTTCTCGAGTTCTTTTTATATAGTATTTGTGTTTTCTTTAGTATTCTGAGTTGTTTTTGGGTTCTGGGTATGCGTGAAAATGAGTCTACTGAGTGTAATATTGCAGGAATCGCTTGACAGAGAAAGAGAGACGAGAACGATTCAGGCTTTTCTGAGGGAAAAAATGGACAGTGGTGACCGAATCAGAAGGAGAAGAGGAAGTCTAAAGGAACGGCTAGGATTAAAAAGCATGGGCTGTTGTGGGGCCACCTGGGGTTTGAGACCAAACACGATTAACCTGAGCGACTGCGAAGACGAAGAACAACGACAAGAAAGCCAACAGCAACTGGAGCAACAGGAACCAAGTCAAGAACAGGAAATTAACGCGGGACCGGACCTGTCCGAAAACATATCGGGTCTAAGCTGCGTGGACCGGGTTCCGCCAAGTTCGGGTGGAATGAATCTAGCGACGGCTTTGGCAGCAGAGCGACATTTCCGGGCAGCTGAAGGAACTAGCGTAGCGAGTCCCACTGCTGATAATATTAACCATAATACTGTGGGTCCCGCGGGAGCAGCACCGGAAACGCCGTTGCGAGTATCGTTGATGAGACTGTTGGCGGAAACGGACGGCTGTGATGGGGAGGAGAAAGCGGGAGGAGTGGGTAATGATTTAGTGTGCTGCGTGTGCATGGGGAGAAAAAAAGGTGCAGCATTTATCCCGTGTGGGCACACTTTTTGTAGGGTGTGTTCGAAGGAAATGCAGTTGAATCGAGGCTCCTGTCCCCTCTGCAACCGTTCAATCCTCGAAATTCTCGACATTTTCTAATGATCGTCTTTGATCAACGGCGATGATGCCTCGAGGTTCATGTGGGATTGTATTGATTGAAGAGTAGTTCCAAGAAATGAAACTTTCCCATTTTAAAATTCGTGTAATACGAGCTTAAGGAGGAATTAATCTTACTTAATTATAGATTTTGAGGCAATCATTCACCGTTAAAAAATTTCTTAAATACGTTATCATTTGACTTTCTTAATTCATCATCTAAGCAAAGATGATAATAAAGATTAATATTTATTTTATAATATATTAAAGGTATTTTAATTTTCTTTAACATTGTGATTACATCACGGCAATCATGTAATAAAATTAATCGTCACCAAATTTGGACTATGATTTACAATCCTTCTTATTTTCATTTGGGCTTATAACAAAAATGAAATTGGGCCAGAACTGTCCGGATCTCTGCCCAAGTTAGGACAAATTCCACACGATGGATTTTGTTTAAATTAGAACATCATAGTAAGCTTTAAGAAATTATAAACTAAAATAATTTTATTATATTATTATAATTAATATAATAAAGTTATTTTATTTAATATTTTTAAATAATAAAATAATTCTATCATATTAATATAATTAATATAATAAAATTATTTTATTTAAATTTTTTTTAAAATTATAATATAACTTAATTAAAATAATAAAATTTTTATATTTTATGCGTGTCTTGTTAAAAATATTCGTGAATGTATTTATATTATGTGTTCATCACACACACACATATACACACGTGTGTACGGTGCGTGTATGCATATAATAAAAATAGAAAGAATTTTAGATAAACTCTTATCATAAAAGATTCTAAATTCGTCATATCTAAACAGTAACTAAAAGTTCTTTTTGGTGATAAAGACATATTTCAGGTGGAAAAAAAGGGATTAAAAAAAAAAAAGGGAAAGAAATCCAATGATCTCACCAAGCATCTTAAAGGAAGAATATTGATAATGATAGAATGAGCTGCATGCTGAACCTTTAAATCTCTTTTAGGATCTTAATTACGTTCAAAATAATGCCCATAATCTTTAAGACGTGCGCGTGTGAATATGTGTTGATGATATATATATATATATATATGGCCCAGTTGTTTTCAAGTCGGCAGCATCGTGTGCCATGGATAAGCACGAGATGACTTCGTTGAAAGCTTGGGGAAGAACAAATTATGAAAGAATAAGAAATAATTACATGGCAGAACTGAAAGCATGTGATTCTCTAGTGAGCTTGACATTTGATGTTTTAGCACTACATTGGTGTTATCAGGACTCAGGACACTGATCTATTCGACTAAATTTTTATAATAAAATTTAAAATAAATTATGTATTATTATTTATTTTTTAATTTATTATTAAATTTAATTTTATATTTATTATTATTTATGTATTTAATATTATATAAATTATATAATATCATAAATAATTATTTCGCATATTATCCGCTCACCAACCACGAGAATTTATAAACAAATATAAACTTTTAATTATATTTTATGTATTAAAATAATATATTTTAAAATTTTAATTACTTAAAATTTAAAATTTTCACTAATGTAAATTAAAGGAAAAAAAATAAAATTAAAAAATAAAAATTAAAAGCCTCTTTTGTTCGTCTTCACAACTTAGAAGAGTTGCCATTCACTTTCAATGGCATCAAATTTTTTGAAAATCTTCTTCCTTTTTTAATATTTATTCGAATCTTAGTGGTCTCAGCAAAATGACATTTACATACATGGACTATTTTCCATCTCATTTTCTCATCCTTTCCCGGCAATGGCGAAGTTTGCAACTCTCACGTTTGGTGTGTATGTGATATTGTCCCAAAAAAAACTCATTTCTTGATGTTAATTGCACGAAAACAAAGCATAATTTTGGAAATCAAAGGTGGGTTAATTGCCAAATTGTGCTCTAAAACATGAGGATCACATGTCATTTCAATATCATTAATTAGGAATGTTTTATCGTAATCACTTTTCAGAGATCCCCTCTTAAGGAAATTTCACTTGATTAAGAATCTCTCTAATTTTAGAATTATTTTATGTTTCGATTTAACTGAAATTAAAATAAAAATTATTTCTTAATCTTTATATTGCATTACCGACCAAAAATTTCTTAGAATCCCTGCTAGGCTGCTACAAAGCTTTACATGGAATATATTAAAGGAACAATTATCATAATCAACCACCGAGGTCAGCTATAATTCTTCTAAATGACCCCACAATTATTTTCAAAATTCGATTTGTTCTTCAACTAATCTTCAATACCTAATCACATGCACGTTGAAATTTTTAAATGGACCCCATTTGGGATGTATATTCCATTCAACCATAAAATTCTTTATATTGCAGCACTGATCAAATAATTAGTCAATCACATTTTGGAAAAACAAAGGTTAATGATATGATTAAATCGTATCAGTGATGGCCCCCAGATCTGATTCAGGTTACAACGAAGATCTTAGAGTTTGACCTTTGGATTGATTCCTGATAGTTTTCATGATTTGGACCTACAAATAATGAACAACTGTATGACTCTATAGAATTTGCAATAGCAGCCCAAGTTCATGCCTTGGTGTTTCCACTATGATCAGCTGGTCAAATATGTTCTCTTCTTGTAAGAACCCATGACACATGCACAAACTCTTATAGCCAAATAAGAGTGTTTTATTTTTCTAGATTTATTGAGAAATGGCAAAAGGATAGAGCCAAGATGATGACTGTTGGATTGGTATTGGATTCAGTAATCACATCCAATTCGGATAATATGTTGTAGCAAAACAGTGCATGTACACTGTGCTTGTGTGTGCCAATTGGGGATTTGAGGTGACAAGAACTATTCATTACTCATGTTCAGGCATGCATGCACTAGAATATTTTGCAAAAAATTGGCATGAAACGATACAGTTTTGAAGGTTCAGATTGTCTTTTTTTTTTTCCCCCCTTTTTAATGCCAAGAAACTAGACCCAGAAAAAGAAAAAGGAAAAAGCAACAAAAGGAAAGACATTATTCGGGAATTTTGAGCCTGCAGACATACGAAAAAAGCAAGCAAATGAGAAGTTTCAAAGAACATGGAGCTTGTTCCTGGAGAGCCTATGAATTACGATTAGAAATTTGTGTTTCGACAGTACACGAGCAATGCTTGATCTGCAATACGAAATATTATCAGTGGATGCCGAGTACTCATTGCTTGTAAGAAGGTAGCCTTGAATTATCAGGTGATAGTTCTGCATCTCTCATTTCAATGTATGGTTTGATAGTGGTACAAACTTTCGAAGAGGTGACCTACATTTATAACTAATCTTGAACTCATGTCTATATCAAATCTAGCTAAAACCCAACTCAAATTCATGTCTTGCTTTTAATATATATATATATATATATATATATATATTCTCATAAATACTCAATAAGTGTAAACCATTCATAAAGTTAAAGTAGAGAAAGCGTCGACCATAACATTAAAAGGTGGTTGTCTTGTCCCATATTGTCTATCACAAGCGTAGTTCAAACTAGTGTGGTAGATAGATCTAAGTAGGGAATTAGATTTTGTTTTCGTTATGTTCTATCAATCTTTTATTCTTTCACTTAATGAAAAGACATCCACTTCAAATACTCAATGCCAAGGAAGAATAAATAAGGTCATAGTCGTACCACTCCTAGCAAGCACTGACAAAAGGGAAGAAGTTCACAAGCAACATCCAAGAATAAACATCGCATGTGGCTTGAGGGTCCAATTCTCGTCAACTTACGAAGCACAAAGATTCTCATCAAGTAAAGTCTTTTAATGTTAATAACTTGAAGAGTAGACGACTTAAACTATTCTGTTAAACTAAAATTTTGCCTTTTGCTACCTTCCTTTACCGTAAATTAGTGAACATGCTACCACTTTCAGTTGCTCTTCTTCTCCTACATTTAGAGCATCAATGTCTTCCTTTCTCGTCCTAATAACAAAGCAATAAAGACAAAGGAAAAACCAAAGTCTCGATGCAGCACAATAATGTACATGCTGTAACACCATTAAAAAAACTGAACTCTGTACCAAGAACTCGAAATTCGTGACAAACCCTTCTCCTATCTTTATATTTACAACTCATTATAAAGAAGTAATGAATTACGATTCAATACCCACCTTCACCTCGTCTTTCCACAATTATTCATTTGTTAGTGCATAAAGGAATTTGTGTGCTCGTGAGTGATGACAGAAAGTAAGTATCAAGCAAGAAAAAGCTAGCAACCTATAGATAGCTAGCTAGCTATGTCCTCGATCTCCATGATGCCTTTGTTTTAAGTGCGCATGGATAGATATAGGATTAGACAGAGTAGTGCATTGTCCCACGTCTTTCTTACAAACTTTCACTCAGATTCACCTCCCACTTTCTCCGTTTCCTTTAATTCGTTGCATGCTTTGTCTTCTCTTTAATTTCAAGAAACCATGATAATACCATTCTACTGCTATCATATTTTGCCATAATTAGGTAAAAAGAATGTCACTAAAGAAAAAGAGAATCGAATGTAAAGTAATTTAGCTCGGGTTACTTCATCACAGTCATGTACAAGTTCATATCTTACAAACATACAAAGATTTGAATTTAAAATAAAATTGTAATCAAAATACAAACCTTTAATAATTCATAAATCTCTTTTAACGTTTCTTAATCCTTAATTTGGAAACAAACACATAATCAATCAATAGCATTATTGTTGGCAACTTGGTTGAATTGAATGTCATTTTCCTTTGCGAAATCAAACGTAATGTTATTAATGGTAGTGTTAAACAACATTTCACCTTTGCTTGTTGATTGTGATCAATTTCTTTATAACAATTACTAGAATACATACTAACCCCTCTTTTACGAGTTATGACAATGATTCCATGATCAAAATCACAGAAAAAGTACTTTTCGAAAACATTTTTTACATGAAAAGGTAATAATATGTAAAGGGTATACAATCTGGCAAACGGGGTCGCCACCCTCTTTTTTGGCCACCAAAAACTGAGTCGGCTGGTCGATCCATGTTCATCATATTCTGAAGAATATGTGCATTAGATACTCTTTCTCCAATATTAAAACCCCCACCCCCACTTAATTAATTTATTAAATTACCCCATAAAAAACAATATTAATGCAAAAGCGAGGCAGCTTACTAGATTTCCATTTCTTTTTTTTTTTTCTTAATTTAATCCTCGACATAAAATGCACACAACAATCTTAGAATTATTTTAATGAAATCATAGAGTGGCGACCACAGTAGAGTTACCAGGTAAAGTTTCAAGAAAATAAAGAAGGCAAAGGGATGAACAGCCACCGGGATAGGGTCCCATGAAAGCAATTGTAAATAATAATAATAATAATAATAAAACAAAGAAAGATGAGATGAGAAGAGAAAAGAAGAGAGAGATAATTAATCTTATTTTCAGTAGATTAGAGATATAGCGAAGAAAAAATTTTAAGTGGAATAATATTATTATATTAATATTAATGATATAGTGAAATTATTTAATTAATAAAATAATAAAAATATATTTAATAATTGTAATTGAAAAAAATTGAAAAAATTTTATAAATTATCTTTGTTATATTAATTAAATAAAGAAATTTTTATTAATTTTTTTATTTATATTAATGAATATATATTTTTATTTTATTAATTAAATAATTCTAATATATTATCAATAGCACTATCCATGGTTAACAATAAGACAATCAACCTAAGATTTTTCCTCTTACAAGGAAGGTAGGGGTCCATTGAGATGTGATCTACATACATACAGGCTCCACGAGTCTAGTTTATTCTCCCGTTTTATTTTTATTTTTTTAACTTAAATTAGATTTTGGTTCTTGTTCTTGTCTGAAAGGTTGTTTCCTGCAGCCTGCCCCCAAATATTTTGTTTATTCCCACTCCTTACTTTCCTTTTTGTCTATAAATAGCAGCTCCTCGTAAGCTTATTTCTCACGGAAGCTAGAGTTTACAGTTATCGATAGTATACACAGAAAGAGAGAAAAAAAAATGGAGAATTTCCCACTTATCGACTTGTCAAAGCTCAATGGTGATGAGAGAAGTACAACCATGGCGATGATCGATGATGCCTGTGTGAACTGGGGTTTCTTTGAGGTATATTGCACCGTTTTTCATGTCATATAATTATGCCAAGTTTTTTTTTTTTTTTTCTTTTTCCTGTTTACTAGTTGCTGATGAGATTTTGTGTGTGTTGTTTTTGAAGTTGGTAAACCATGGAATATCCCATGAGCTGTTGGACACAGTGGAGAAGCTGACAAAAGAGCATTACAGGAAGTTTATGGAGCACAGATTCAAGGAAATGGTAGCAAGTAAATGTCTTGAAGCTGTTCAGTCTGAAGTCAGTGAATTGGACTGGGAAAGCACTTTCTTCTTGCGCCACCTTCCTGTTTCAAACATGTCTGAAATTCCTGACCTTGACGAAGATTACAGGTTTCAAAATCTGCTGTTATGCTGCCACATAACAGATCTTCTTCTTTAGCATAATAAAAATCTCTTCACGTCTTTAACTCTGTTGTTCTACTTTTACAGGAAGGTGATGAAGGATTTTGCTGCTGAATTGGAGAAGTTAGCTGAACAACTTTTGGACTTGTTGTGTGAGAATCTTGGGCTGGAAAAAGGATACTTGAAAAATGTGTTTTATGGGTCCAAAGGACCAACTTTTGGCACCAAAGTTAGCAATTATCCTCCATGCCCTAAACCGGATCTGATCAAAGGACTCAGGGCACATACAGATGCTGGTGGCATAATTTTGCTCTTCCAGGATGACAAAGTTAGTGGTCTCCAGCTTCTCAAAGATGACCAGTGGATTGATGTTCCACCCATGAAACACTCCATTGTTATCAATCTTGGTGACCAGCTTGAGGTAATTATAAAGCAAAAGATGAATTAATTCTTAGTTTCAGATGTGATTTGACTCTGAAAAAGTGTTTTAAACATTTCTTTTATATGTAATACGTAGATTCCTTAATGATTATTCTAAATCCACTTGCTAAAAAGAGGTCATATAATATATAGAAGCGGAAATTCTGTTGTTTTTTGTTCTTTCACAGTCGAGTTTTTACCCCAAGCACATGGTTTTGTGTGTTGTTTTGTTTTCATTAGGTAATCACCAATGGGAAGTACAAGAGTGTCATGCACCGTGTGATTGCACAAACTGATGGAACCAGGATGTCCATAGCATCTTTTTACAACCCTGGAAGTGATGCTGTTATCTATCCAGCACCAGCATTGGTGGAGAAAGAAGCTGAGAAAACACACGTTTATCCGAAATTTGTATTCGAGGATTACATGAAACTGTATGCTGGTCTGAAGTTCCAGGCCAAGGAACCAAGATTTGAAGCCATGAAAACTGTGGAACCTACCGTGAATCTGGGTCCAATCGCAACTGTTTGAATCCCCCAATGACTAAAAAAGGAAATGGGTTTGTGTGTGCAAGTTTGTTGATAAGTTTAGTCTACTGATATGAGTGAAATTACTGTTCTATTGTCAGGGGATATGTAGTTGAAATATGATAAATAGTTTCAAATAAACCGAAAGCTTGGACTGATCATAGTTTATGTGGAGTTAAAGTCTCTGGTGGTTGGGTTTGTGGTGTGCTTCATCGGGTATTTATTGTAGAAAGTGACCAAATGGAATCCTGGTTCATACATATGGAATCATATAAGATTTTATTTGGCCTTATTTTACATGCTGTGCTTCATTTTTTTCAGGTCTTCCTCTTCAGTTTCGTTTCTGCTTTTAGTTCGCCTCCAAAGACCAAAACCAGCTGCCTATTCTTCTTCTTTTGATATTATTTTTTTCCTGGGCGAGATTAGAACGTAATTTTATCAATTGATTCGTCCTTTTCGGATACTAGAATATTCAAAGATTGATGTAAACAATATTCCAAGAGAAGTATGGATGACCCATTTCCAAATTGAGTTGTCCTTGCTCTGTAAAGAGAAGAATAAGTTGAAAGAACTAAGTTGAGAACTGTTTGATGCATCAAAAAAGCAACATATAAATCATATTTCCCCTTAGAATGCAGTGACAACAAGCTCTCTGAGTGGTTTTCTCTCTTCCCCATTTGGCAATCTTCCTCTGTAGTTAAAAAGAACTAATTGGGAACTGTTTGATGCATCAAACAAGAAACATATAAATCGGATTTCCATATATAATGCACTGAAAACAATCTCTCTATAAGTGTTTTTATCTCTTCTCCATTTGGCAATCTTCCTCTAATTATAACCCATAAATATGCAAATCTCACCATATTTCATTATGTCCACAAATATTTCTCAAACTTCTGTAGGTGGGACCCACATTCTGGAATCTCTAATTGTACTAAATAACCGGAAATGCAGGCTCAATAATATGCTAAACTTACTGAAGTTTGATATATATATTCTCAAACTTCTGTAGGTGGGACCCACATTCTGGAATCTCTAATTGTATTAAATAACCGGAAATGCAGGCTCAATAATATGCTAAACTTACTGAAGTTTTATATATATATATATATATATACACACACACACACACACACATGTATGTATGTATGTATTAACATTGATCAAAGCAAGCAAACTATTATCGGGAAACATCAACTCTCAAGAATTAAGAAATCAATACTGAAAATTATAAACCATGAAATACCAAATAGGGGGCCAAAAAGCCAAGAATCCAAGCCTAGGCACATATAAATGTTCATTTTAAACTTACCAGTGTCGCAAATAATTTATGAAACCTTCATCTTGAAGATTAACATGGTAGCCTTGAATCCAAAACCCCCAAGTACACCACTATCCAATATTGGCACCAAAATTTTCAATTAGGAAAGGAAAACCACCCTTAATTGTTGAAAGAAGTAAAAACTTTCTTTTCCAAGTACATTCGCATGATTAATTTGAATGGATGAATATGCAATGAAGCCACCGTGCAAGCAGAAGTCAGTTGATATCAATTCTCTGATGCTTGATTGGCCTCATTGTTCTTATCAGCTTCACTAGTTGAAACAGTGCTCGAGTTCTGGACCTTCCTTTCCCCACCTTCTACTGCATCTCCATTGGAGCAATGATTCTTCAGAACCACTGAGATGTCATTTTCAGAAGCTCCAGCAAGCTTAAAGCGCTCAACAGCAGCATCAAGATTTTTCTTCCAACCATCCAGACCTAATTTGCATTCGACTTGGGATCGCTCAAAAAGCATATTCCCCCAGAAGAGATGTATCTGGGATCTCATTACTGCTGCTTGTTCTGCTGCTTCGTCGGCTGAAATCTCACTCTGACCACCAGTTCCCAATGGCTCTCCATCAGAAGCACTTCCTTGTTGTTTCTTCCTCCTCTTCATCAATTCATCCCTCTTACTTGGATCTTTTAGCTCAACAGCTCTCTGCTCCTCCAGCTTCTCCCACATAATGGTTGCAGCTTTCATCTTTTCCTCAGCACTATCAAAAAGTTGAAGGGTTTCTGTAGCATCCCATCCTGAAAGATCAATTTTCTTAGCCAGTGCAAAAGACCAATGAAGTTTGGCCATTTCAAATTGCTGTTGCCCCAGTGCCAGCAAACCCTCATAAAAGTCAGGTTTGATCACAAGTGCCTTCTCATACTTCTCTTTGGCCAAGAAATATTCTTCCTTAACCCAGTCATAAGCTGTTTGAAGCTGAGTTGCCACTACGTCCTTTCCAGCGGACTCATCTAAGGGGATCCGTTTCCTTGCTGCACACATATGAACATTTCCCCAATTGAAGAAAGCCAAAGCAGCCACCTCCTGGAACTTTAAGGCAGCCTTGTCAAACAGACTTTGCGCTTCTTCACTGGTTACGGTTTCCTCAAGAGCCTCTGTGCAGAGCTCCATGCCAAGCTCATGCAAGTCAATGTGAACATCTGGGTCAATACCAACATGGGTGCGGAAAAGTTGAGCAAACTCAAACAACCAATCATCCATCTCTACTTCCTTGCTCTCTAGATCTTCTAAAACTCCTGGTTTCTCCTTCAGAGCTTCTTTCTCCGCTTTGTCAATCTCAGTATCAGCAGCTTCGAGCACAGACTCACCAATAGAGGAATGAGACCCACTTTCATCTCCCTTAATTCCCTCACGGTCAAGAGGTTTCTCCTCCTCTTCTTCAAGCAATGGTGGCTCTTGTTCCGGACTCACCTCAACAATATGCAATCTCAACATCCCAACTGAATCAGATTGATCTGCTTCAGGCTCTTGTGTCATAAGGCTGTCTGCAGAGGACTCTGCCAGTCTAAGTTCTGCCGTACAGGTTATAGTTACCAAATCTCCATCGTTATCCTTATACTTGATCAAAACTGACTTTGATGAAGGAAAACGCTTGCTCACAATCTCCCTTAACACTTTGAAACTGCAATTCACAGGCATCTGAGCAAGTCTTATGTCATGATCATAAACAAGCTTCAATGGCCTACATCTTATTGCCACCTCCAAAGGCTGCCCACGAGCAGATGATGACACAGATGACGAAAAAGACTCTACTCTGTGGCTATCCTTAATTGGATTGCTAGAAGATTTTGAAGAACCATTTGATGGCTTCAATATAATCTTTGGCAATTGGCTTTTGGTCTCAGGACCATTTTCAGTAGTTGCATTCAGCTGGAGCTTCTCTGGCTTGTTACCAGGAGGTATCATTGATCCCCCTAGCTGAGTTCCTGCCTTCTTTGCTGCAGGACGTGCAGGCAAACATGGTCCAAGGCCACCAATTGGCGCACCGCGAACCGCAGAAGCCCCAAGAGCTGCAGGGGATGGACGACTTTGGAGGTCCTGTTGAGCCTCCTGGCGAGGTCCCAAAGCAGTCCTCAAGCGTTGAGTAATCTCCAAAGCATCTCGGTGATTTGGATCAGCCCCTAACAACACCTGAACATCCTGCATCGCCATTTCATACTTCCCTGTGGCCTCAAAAGCCCTGGCCCTCCTAAGTAGAGCTCGGACAAACCTAGGCTGAACCTGAAGTGCCATACTACACTCAGCAATCACAGACTCATAATCTATAGGTTTCATTTGCATCAAACAAGCAGCCTTATTGCTATGAAACACAGCTCGGTCCGGGTGGGTTCTCGGTGTAAGCCTAAGAGCATTATCATATTGTTCAAGAGCACCCACATAATCCTTACTCTGAAACCTCTTATTACCTTCTTCTTTCAGCTCATGGGCTCTCTTCAAAAAGATTGAAGCGTCCAAATCAACACCACCATTAGCATTTGCAGTTATTTTAGCATTAGAATTATCAGCTGCAACTTGGTTTGCATTTGAACCACCCTTCTTTCTTCTACCTCCAGATTTCCCCATGTAACAATAAACCAAACTCCCTCACAACAAGATTATATCCTTATATATAACCTTCTATCAGATGAAAATACGATTAAAAAAGCAATATTTTGTTGTTTCAAGGTAAATTTACCTTTAAACGAACAACAAGAGAGAAAAAAGTTGTACTTACAAACGATAAATTAGATTTTGAGCCGTTTCTTTGAAGACCGTGAATCCAACTGCCGTGCGAAGGTTCCGGAGGTGAAAATCGAGAGAACTGGATTGGAATCTTGAGAAATCTTGGCAGCAGAGTTGAGTTAATGGAAGTGGTAATGGAAGTGGCAATGGAAGATGGGTTTTTGTGGGAAGAAGTCAGTGGAATTGAAACCGGAATTGAAACCCTAGATGGTTTGTTTCTCATTGGATTTTAATCATCTATTTTGGATGCTACTTTGAAGGTTATCGTGGACCGTCCGATTAGCTGACTATTTTGGGAACATCTTTGATTTAGACCTTTCAGCTTGGACATTCATCATTCCATGGGCCACGGAATCCACGTGTCGCAGTCGTACGCGTGAAACTTAAATTATCATTATATCCATACCACAAACGGCCCATGTGCAGAGTTGGGAAGGGTACTTGGGTAATTGCATGGATGTTAGGGTTTTTCTCTGCTAGTGCTCTATAAAATCCCGCCTCGCAGCGTAGAGATGGAGAGTCAGATGGTTCCTCTCTTCCGCGGTTTATGAAAATTTCTGAGTTTGCTGGTTTTTAAGAGAATTTTAGAAGGCGTGCTTTCCTCTGTTCTGTTTATTGGGTGGAAGACGATTTGTGTCTCTCCATTAGGGAAGAACATTGAGGTAGAACAAAATTAACGGCCGAGATATCGTTTCAGTCGTCACTTCTCTTGATTGACGATTCGATTGTTGCTCGTCCACATTCATTCTTTTTGGTTTAACCCAATTTTGATTCAACCTTTCATTTTCTCTTTTAAAATGGAGATTGGTCGGAATGAAAAACAGTAAGTATGGGGCTCTACTTATGGGAATCGGTTTTTGGCAATTCTTACAGAACATTATTAGTTCATTGGCCTAAAGCAAGTGAATTTAACACATTCTTTTAATTAATCAGATTAGAAGGAGGTCGGCCGTGGTGGAAGCCTCAAGCCAGGGCCTGGAAACAATACGTAACCATATTTGAAATTATGTATAAACCATAGCCACCAAAACAATGGCAACGGCGGCGGAATACTAGTACTTTTCCTGGAAAATCAGCAATAAAAGTTGATATGAAATATGAATTTCTATTGTTGGAAAGTAAAGAAAAGAAAGAAGCCAGATCTACTATGATTTCTATTGAAAGTAAGAGTAAATGAAGGCATTCTAGCAACGGCACACTAATCATTCAGCTATTCAATAGCTGGGCTGGGCTCTTTGTTTGGGTAAATAACTCCGATCTGAGTGGCTACTGCATGTTCTGATATCTCGAGCACGAAAGGTTCTGGTATCTTGTTGAGCATGAAAATGACATGGGTAAGTGTTTCAAGCTGGAAATATCAAACAACTCCATGAATCTCTGGTCTGATACCCTAGCTTTTGTAGCAGCAAACCTCTGGTACTCGTCAAAGATTGAAGACAGGCACCATTTTTGCAGTTTCCTTAAGCAACCCACAACACAACCAGTACGGTGCTGCACAAGACATTGAGCAACAAATTAAAGGAAAATTTTGACTAGAAATTTAGTTCAAGGAAACACTTCAGTATTAAAGTACCTTTCCTCGTTTGCAATGAATTAGAACAGGGTGGTTTCTTTCATCTGGTATGGTATAGCAAATTACATAATGAGAAGATTGTAAAACAATAAAATAATATTATTTCCGAGCATAAATAAAGTTTAACATTAGTAGTTCAAGTTTCTACATTACCAAGGACTACTTTCAGTGCTTCACGAATTGTTTCTTCTGGAATGTTTACAAAAGGCTCCTGTCCACATTGTTATGAATTTGCAGAATCAAATTTCAGTCGAGTGAATTTATTTTAGAAGAAACAATATGTGACCAATCACAATGCAAAATGAACATTTTGGTAGCTAATGTTACCACAAAGGAACAAAAGCAGGCTACTGATAACATGGTCTAATATGCCACCAAATTTTTGCATTCAAAACTAAGGTTTCATTTGGTATTGAGATGTGATGGCTTTTAACTTTACTTTCAAAACAAAGTAGAACACCAAAATACCAAACGAAGCCCAAGATTGCACAAACATATGGCAGAAGTTACTATTGTGGTACTGCAAAACCTACCAAGCATATATGATACCTTTCTTGCTCTCGTACCTATCTCAGCCTATCTAGTAGTTAATGTCCAGTTTAAAAGCTCATAATAATGCTGTTATACCTCCAGATGCAGAAAACTAATTTAAAGACCTAAAAGATGATTTTTTTTCAACCTCTAACACATAGTCTGAAAAGATTCATCATTACTCACATTACATACTTTGTCACTTTTTTAATGATGTTATTAATAACACAAAAGGAAATTACAAATGGAGAACGAAATATATGCTGCAAACATGGGTAGAAAGGGAGTGACTTCTTTAGTAACAGCCAGTGGGTTTTGGGATAAGTTTGAAGGTGGACAGGAAAATTAGTGTCAGGACTGATAGCTAGTTGTTATAATGAAGATTTATACAACAAAATGAACCCAAGATAAGCTCATATAGACTGCAGCATATCTGGAACAAAGGATAAGGTTACAAAAGAAACTATGCCTGGACCTAAACCGAAATCACCTGAACTCAGTCGCAACAAATAATCAAGAATTCATACTACTTTATTCCAGTATTCTCATTTCAACCCAGACAATGCCGTTGAAAAAGAAACAAGAATCAGAGTGCTAGACTAAATAATAATTTGGACATAAACCTAAATCACCAAAATTCAGTCACATCAAATAATCAAGCAAGCCCTGTAAAAACCAACTCAGTGAGACAGGGAAGTAACATAAACCTCACAGAGCACAAAGCAGACTAAATTCCACAATAACAGAGAGTAACCACATAAGAAGCATAGAACACGTATTGATTTACAAACTCTGTTCTTTATAACTAAACAGATCCGACAGATTTCAAAAGCTCATCTAAACAACTAGCTTTTTAGGAAATAAAAGAATGCAACAAATATCAGTTATGTTCCAAAGAATTTACATTATGCATTGTTGATTAGATATTTAAAGAGATAATGTTACTACACATGATTGTCAATCTGAGCATAAACAACATACTTATAGGAAATTTAGGTAATTATATACCTGTAAAAAAGGTAAATTCTATCAAATAACATAACTGAAAAAAAAAATCCATTTCAACAATAATCTGTAAAATAATGAAATTTATTGAAAAAGACGAACAAAATCAGCTGAAATCAATATCGTACCTTGCTTCCATCAATGCCAAACTGAAAAAGCCGGATCCCATTCGCTTTCAGGAACTCACTGTTCAGGTCCGGATAAGGCTCAGGGCACAAATATCTAACAAAATAATAAAATATGTAATCGTGCAAGAAAAAAAATTATTTCATAATTAGAATATTCGAATATCCCTAACGTTTAAGCGTTTACAAAAATAACTCTTAAGTTACAAACTTGAAATTCTATTCAAGTATTATGGTAAGTCTGTGATAAAATATCTGAATTTAACCGAGAAGGAGAAGAAATTTTCCGACGAAAATGTTTTCAATGAGAATGGACAAGAATTCTCGCCCTAACGCATTAATCATCAACCCTCAAAAAAAACCGCAAGAGATTAGCAGAAAATTTACTCACATGACAGAACGGAGCCCTAGGGACTTCAAGAAGCTGAAATTGGCAGAATCAGGAAAACCAGACCGGAAGATGCCGTTATCGACAATCGCAAAATTAAACGGCGGAACTAACAATTCTTCATCGTCTCTATCATTCAGGTCAATTCCGTTCACCGAACGCGGCAACTTCTCCGTTCGACTTGCCTCCATTCCCGCGCCAATCTCTCCACCAAAGCCGTCAACTTTCATAGCTTTCCCGCCAAAAATTTTTAAAAAAATTGAATTGCAATTCTGATTTTGATAAGAATTCCAGTCGAGATACAGAGAATCTCGCGTAGGATCTCTGGATGTGAATCTCAGAATCCTCGGCTTTTATACAGCGCCAAAAAGGCAGATTTTAGACGCAGTGGGGGATGGTGTGTCTCGGCGTACATAAAAAGTTTTTATTTAAAATTTTATTCTTTTTTTAATATAAAAAAAAAAATAGTGATTGTTGAATGTTGATAGATACGCAAAGGGGCCATCTCATGGTCAAAAGCGGTGCGCAGAAAGTAAGGATTTCTAACCAATAACATGAGTGCACGTGTAAAGTTGATTAAATTAAATTCTTTTAAAGTTTTTTATTTTTCTCTTTAAAGGAAGGAACGTAGATGGCCCTTGTCTTTACGAGGGGCCTAATTTTCTCTGTGAAAGGAACACTTCAACGATTTCTGAACTGATTAGGTAAATCTCCTTTTAAAGAAAATGGATGTCTTAGATCATCCACAGACACCCGTTTGACATTGAAGTTACAATTTTCTGGATAGGACGGTTGGTGTAACAGTGGGATGGCTACAGGTTTTTTTCTCTGTTGCTTTGTCTGCATATTCCCTTATACAGTATAAGCAATTTGGTTCAAGTTATGCCACTGATTATCTGATAACATGATGATAAAGATGACACAGAATTAGGGTTCCGTAGCTCTATGAGATGGAGAAATGAGTCTTAAGACTCTCCTAGCATTTCATATTCAGTGGCATATAGAGATTAATAATCGACAAGAGTAGAGGAGGGACAAGGCATAATAGTTAGAAAATGATTGTAGAAGTCTCTCTTGATTTTACCTTTCAGGCTGCGAGAAGAACTTTAATTGCTCCTTGACTGTTTGCAGTTATCATTGTTGGGCTATGACTCGTCCAGTACACGGCACTGGTGAAATAAGGAACCAAAAAGCCATTTCCATGGTCCGCATCAGAAACCAATCTATGTGAAGCAGCCGGTTTGGAGATCGCCTGCAAAATTACGAATAAAATTGAATTACTTGAATGATTTGGTGCCAGAATGCCTGATTATTAGTTGTTTTCAAACTTTGTGATACACAAAAGCTTCATTTGTTTCACTTCCACAGGCTATGTATTTACTGTTTACAGTAAGACCCACAAAATTCTTCTCATTCTTGTGGTCTCTAAAAGTTCGCAGCTAAGAAAACTACAAAACATGAAAGATCAATGTCAGTTTGTATAGTGTAGATCAATTCTTATGGTAATTTCAGGAATAACCCATCAACACACTTGAGGAAAAATGATCACATTGACAAAAACCCTGAAATGGAAGAGATGGTCATTGCCTGATAACTTACAGGCAAATTTTCCTTTACATCCCACAAGCGCAATGTGCTGTCAGTAGATGCGGAAGCCAATTCATCGTTGGACAAAAATTTCACACATGAGACAGTTTTCTTGTGCCCACTGAAAACAAAGAGAGGTTGGCTAACATTTCTCAGGTCATAGTAGTCAATATGGTGATCTGCTGAACCCACCTGCAAACACTTCTAATATCAGTCACAATTTATCTAATAAGTTATCCAGGTTTCAGCATAAAGGTTACAGAATTTTTAATCCGACATTGGTAGAAGAAAATTCAAACATAGATGTGCATAAACTAAAACATAGATGTACATAAACTAGCTTGTAAAATATTTTAAAAGATTATCATGCTAGTATTCTTTTGGGAGGATATGGGGCTCAAGAGAAGAATACTATAATCGCAGCTTTTAATTCCTTGAGCATAAAAAAGTGTCCAGTTAGATAAAGAAAAGATTAAGGGAGACACCGCCACATGAATGCTGGTCCAGGATTATACTTGACAGAACAAATATTTGCTTTGATATCAATGTTGAGAGCAGAAGCTTCTTGCTTGGTGCAACAAATTTTAACCTGCAAAATCTACATAAGCAGAGAACTAGTTATAGCT
>CP135547.1:189428-203427 GCA_032402905.1 Khaya senegalensis | reverse complement strand
GACGGAAATTTAAGTGATTTATCGAGTTAGAACTTGCCCTTCTTTAACGATTTTAGGATCGGGGACTTGAGAAGAGCGCATAAGTTTAGAGACGAAGTGGCGGAGGATTCCGATGAGCACCATCACCACCGATAGCGGTATCAAGACCCAGTCTCTAATAGCCGTGTCTAGCACCAGATCTTCCGCCATTACTCCCGATTGATTTTCGCTCTGCGAGTGATCGTTTCGACTTTTTTTCTTCTGCTTGTGGATTCGGATTTCGGAAAGGATGGAAGTATCGAAAGAGGTCTTTGTCCTTCAGATACAACAAAGAATAGAAGGTAGGAAAACGCAGCGTTTTGTACGGTGCCTTTAAAACGACATCGTTTGGTTGTGATTAATGAATTACTTCGTTATTTAGTTCATTGAATCGTGAATCGCATGCATTCAATGGGAGACATATTCTTTCCTTAACCTGCAATGGAGTTGCCTCGTCAATTATAATATTCGTCCCTTGCATGGTATTACCTGCTTTCCTTTTAGTGTTCAGCTATAAAAAAAAAAAAAAAAAAATTATTTTCCTCGCTGTTCTGATTGAGTTTCGAGCTCAAATTCTACTCCTTCAGCCTTGAAAATGAGCTTAATCTCTTTCCCGTTCACCATACACTGCAACAGGATAATCTCAAATTCCCTTCCACTCCTTTCGCAAACCAGCAAGTTGAACAGAATTTCTGCTCGTAGAAAATTACCCAAAACCTGTAATGTTTTAAGCGAATCCCAATCTCCTTCCTCATTTTCATTTCAACCTGTGAATCTAACAAGCTTGCCCTCCAGGGGCAGAAGTTTCTCTTTGGTGCCATTTGATGCAAAGAGCCCGTCAGGATCTGGAGAGGATGATCACCAAGCTCTAGAAACGGTTCTAAAGCTTTACTCAGCAATCAAGAACCAAAACATTCGAGAGTTATCTGATATAATCAGCGACGAATGCCGATGCGTCTGCAACTTCTTCTCGTTCTTCCAACCTTTCCAAGGGAAAAAGGTACAGTAATATATATGCAAATTCATTCAAACAAAGTGATGATTCTGGAAAAACTTAGCAGTTGAATATCTAGGTAATTTTGCAGCAAGTGCTGGATTTTTTCAGGTATCTAATCAGAAGCTTGGGGAATAATATCGAGTTTGTAGTGAAACCAACATTGAATGATGGAATGAATATTGGTGTTTCATGGAGATTAGGTTCTTCCCTTATCCTTTGATTGATCACTTCTTGTAGGCGCGCGCGCACACACACACACACACACAAAAAGACAGAGAGAGAGAGAGAGCTGTGAGGTAATTAATTTTCTTGCGTTTGATGCATTTGATCTGCAGAATGGAGAAAGATCCATGTGCCACTGGGAAAAGGTTTCAGTTTCTACGTATGCCAAATCTACCAAGGAAAGGTATTCATAAGGTATGCATGCAAGCGCAAGGTTTCCAATTTCAAGTTAATATATTTGGCTTCTAAATTATTTCTTAATATCATCAGTAAATATGAGTTCTCCACTTTTCAATCCACTGTTCAGGAATGTGGAGATGTTCATGGAACCGCTTCTTAATATTGAACCCTATAGACTGGTAAGCCAATTGTTTTTGAAGCTTTCATACAAGTTTCTTTTCATGTACGGATATAAACACAAAATTTTTGGGCAGAAAATTATCGGATACATAATGGCAATAATCGACAAGCTCAGCACTTATAAACTCTCCAGGGGCATGGACAAAAAGAGAGTTTATACATCACTGTTTGTTCTATTTTTCATTACTGTAATTTTATTGTTTTCAAAGCCTGGATTCTACTGAGTTAAAAAAAGAAATAGTTACAAATGAAGAGAAAATTTTAAATAAAACTATCCCATCATGTCAATAAATAATTGGATAATCCTACTCCATTATCATAATTGATGTAGGAAAAGAATCCAACCTAAGACTTGTTTTTTTAAATAAAACATGTAATTTGAAATGAAACTATTCACGATTTCCACAATACATGGTTCTGTTTATACCATCTTCCCTTAAGTTTTGTCTTAGTATCAAACCAACAACTGTCAATGCAAAAAGCACATACATAAAAGGCAAGAGGGAAGCTTGACACAATGGACTCTTATTTACAAGATTGCTTGGAATCGAAGAAACACTCAAGTGTCCCCAAGAAAGATTTGAGATTAGGAAAAAGACACTGCACCTAATCACCAAACTTCTTTCGGCAGTTTTAATCAATCAATATCTCACAAGTCACCATTCTAGCCTCTCCATGGCTCCGTCCCTGCCTCGATCAGCAAATCAAGTTTTTATTATAGACTGCTAACTAAGAGTAGCACATAGTTATCTCAAATTCGATAGATATTACTGATTGAACCTGTCGACAGTCTCAACCAAGAATACTTGGATTTGCACCTGAACATATAGAGCATTTATCCTTACATTCTGGTTACATTCAGTCAACTATTTTGCAGTTAGCTAGGGAAAGAGAAAATGACAGTAAAAATTATGGAAACTACAACATATCCTCCCCATTGGCCTGTGGTACATGCTTGTTCTAGTCACAAATAAACACAGTGCATAACGTCACATTTCTAACCATGTCAATGCACAAAAAGCAAAAAAAGAAAAGAAAAGGTTTTCACTATCTGTTCTACCATCAGAAGTGACCAGATCACAAGGTCCCTAGCACCTGCAAAAATAGATGGAATCATCCTATCATTTTTGAAGTTTAGACAACAAGTAAATCAAATAAATGCACAAATGCGGCCTGATTAACAAACGAAATGGAGAGGGTGGGGTGCAAAACAATTTATAACAGACATAAAAAAACACTTTGTGAAATCAATCAGACAACATTAAGGAAGTGCAGGTTTCAACTAGAACTGAAATTCGACTTTTATGTGGATCTCAAAAAATCCCTTGTGCTTGATGTAACAAAAGACCAAAAATGAAATATACATACGGGGATTCTAAAATACACATTTGAAGAGTTTACACTAACCAGTCAATGCTATCAGACATCATGACTTCCTGAAAAAGTGATTGCGTGCTAGCATCTCTTGTATCCCCAGTGCAGAAATGCTTTCACATCCAAGAAGTTCATGCAGCTTTGCATCACATAATATCACCATTGAATTTAAAGGATCCTATAGGCAAACAAGCAAAACCACTCAAAGTTAATACCTATGACTTTCTCCCGCTTGATCTGGAATTATTTTACATGGATAATCTACCAAAATACTGACAGTAAAAAAAACAGTAAAAATTGATAAGAGGAAAAATAAACTGACAAACAATTAACTACTATACAAATTAGAAAACCTGCAACCATAAATTATGTTCCTTTCCAAAGAAAAATCAGCTACCTCCAAGTTCAAGGTAGCTGAGATGAGTTTTAATGAAAGAAACAAATCAAATCACAAGAAATTTCGAGCGAGAGAGCAGAAGTCAAATTTCAACAGGTATTTTCATAGATGAATGCCAGAGTTTAGAAAAACTAAAAATTCCAGACAATTAAAATAGCATAAACTCATGCAACAGCTGCCCACCTCCAATTGGTTCACTTTTATGTACTCCCAGACGCGTTTTGTTGCTTCAGCTTGAAGCATCTCCCTTCCTCCAGTGCCTAAAAACTTGGCCAGAGCTTCAGATATTGTTACAGGAGATGGACCGGGTTCCATACTTTCAGTTGTGGACTCAGCATCTGTCTTGAATCGCTTAGAAGACTCCTCTGTGGATATTTACAAGGGGAAAAAATGACTTAATATAAGTTATCATAGAACAAAGTCAATTGCACAAGATGTCATGTTACATACTTGAAGGTTCAAGTGGAATAATATGTTTAGCCAGTAGCTTGTTCATCTTGAACATGTCCGTACAGTCTGTCTCAAATACCACACGCAGAGCATCATCACAAATTATCTTTCTCTTGTTACTAGGATCTTGGAGGTTATTTTTCCTTATGTACGCCCATAGCTGTTTCACAATCTGAATACAATAAAGCAGAGGTTTCAAAGATCTAAACATGAAAATATTCAGAACATTAATTATATAAATGAATGTTCTAATCATCTAATTCATCAAGGAATAACAACCTCAGTCCTTGGTAAAGCTGGTTCACCAACAATGGCCTGAAGTTCAGGTGAAACACCACAAACTTTGTTCAAACCCCCCGGACCACCTCTTCTTTTGGCTCCAACAGGAGGACTGTGGTAAAGTTATAAAACATACAAATGCATCAGATCATTCATCAAGCTCATAAACTCTAACTGCAGTGTCACATAGCATTTGCAGAGTGGCAAAATAAAACAGTCAAGGAAATCATAACACATAAAATCTACAATCATGTAAAATCTAAATATATACAAAATTACATAAAACTTAAGATAGCTTTAACATATATGGGTATTACCTGAAAATCAAACAGGGAAAAGTGACAATCATAGTGAAAATTTTGTAACAACACTACAAGAAATGAAAAATGCTCTTGACAACTCTCAAGTACAAAACCACCCAAAGTTTCTTCAGTATCAGAGCTCAAAAAAGATTTAGTCTTTAATTATGTTAAAAACACCTTAAACACAGTGAAAGTTTTGTAGTCTCTAACGACATGACACATTTAGTAGCAAAACTAAAACAACTTTCCCAAAATTTCTGAATTTCTTTTCCTGCACTTCTCAGCGTAGCTTTTAGCATTATATAATAATTATCCAGTATCCCACGCCATTTATCAACATGGGCAACGAAAGACATCAAAGAATAAAATGAAAAGAAAGAAAGAAGCACAACCAAGTAGAACAAGAAAGCAATTCATATAAAATACAGATTCCACGCAACCCACTAACAATTTTCACAAGTAAAGCAGTCCTTTAATATCAAAATCAACCATTCTGCTCGAGAGAATCAAATTTTACCTACAACATGTAAAGGGGAAAAATCAAAACTGAAAAAAAAAAAGGGACTACCCTTTCACTAGAACAAAACCCTAATTTTTTTCCTTCAAATAAACATAACCCTAGATCCATCCCCGGAAAATATATATATGTGTGTGTGTGTGTGTGTGTGTGTGAATACTTATATTGAAAACACTAATTACGAACTGACCCTAAAATTGACACATCCAAAACTATATGACAAGAACATTGACGTAAACACAAGTTAACAAACATAAGAAAATGACCAAAAAAAAAAAGTCCATACCTTTCTTTCGGCACATCAGCCGAGATTTGAGAATAAGCTTCAGCTTTCGCTACAGTGGAATGCGGCTGTTGCTGCGGAGGAACCGGCGACGGGGACGGATGAGGCTGACGGAAGTTCAGTTCCTGAGGAAGCTGGGGGGGCTGGTGAGCGTGGAAGGCGAAATGGGGAGAACACTGCTGTGGCGGTAGAGAGAATTGCGGGTGATGTTGGGGGGTAAAATGGTCTTTTGGAGCAAGTTGTTGCGGTTGCAGTTGTAATTGTTGAGTGGAAGTCACTACAACTTGTTGCTGCTGCGGAGTCGGGTGTGAGCGGAGGAGAAGGCTGATCTGGTCTCTGATGAAGCCCGCCTTGTGAGACAAGTCCACACCTAGCTTTGCTTCAAGCTGCTGTACGACGCCGTTTAATGAAGTGATGGTGCTGGGGTCGGACTGTCGGAGCAGAGTTTCCACACCTTTTGCTATCTCTTGGTCTGATACCATTGTTAGTTAATACTGTTTCCCCTTCTCTTGTACACATAAAAATTAACCGAAAAAACGGACACACACCCAGACAACACGAAAACGCCTTCCGTTTCTTTCTCCTCTCTCTTTCTCTCTGCGGTCACTCTCTCTCTCTCTCTCTCTCTCTCTGCGCCTCTCTGTTTATATTTCCCTATTGGTCCAAAATATCCCTCGCTTTTCTGTAATTTAAATTTATACTGCAGGACTATTTTACCCCTACGATTTGGCAGCGGCGACGAGGAGGGTATAATCGAATTTGACTCAGAGACTAGCGTCCTTTTCTCTCTCTTCGAAATCAGCAAGATTACGATACTGTCCTCGACAAGTGGCCCAGCTCGTTTGAGATTTGGCCAGAGATGCGCGGGGGAAAGTGTAAATGTACTAAAGTTTAAAGTACAGATGGTGACAGGGAGGATAAAGTTACCATTGAAAAAAGAGATAAAGAGGCGAACCGAAATGAAACTGTCTTGTCTTTAGCAGCAGAAGTAAAGAGGTTGACAAAATTACCATTTTGTGTCGCCACTGGTTCTTCGTTATCTTCGTAAAGTAGGGTTCATGATGAGGAGAAAATTGGGGCAAAATAGTCATTTGAAAAGGGTTTCTTGTTTTTGACTTTGAACCGTTGGATGAGAACTAGTGGCGGTGGGTCAACAACTGTAAAAATGTTGTTGGCGGCCGACGGATGAAAAGGTCTCTTGATCCAACGGCTGAAAACGTCTTGCGTTGCTTAGAATATTGGACATCGTGTACCGTGGAGGTGTAAAATGAGCCCGGCCCAGACACGACATGTCGTCCACTGCGAATGACAGCACGGTGATGCGAAATGGGCCAGGCCGACACAGAGTCCACTACGAAGAACATCGTGTCCGGAAAAAAAAATTTAATTATTAATAATTAATGAATTCGGTTAATTCTTAAGCTATTGTCATAATTAAAATTAAATTAATTAATAGTTTTATATTAATCTAAGATGGTTTGAGGATGGATAATCCTGGGACTGGACGGTTGGTAGAGGATCTAACACCCGGTGACAGGACAGGCGGACAGGGAGACGCAAAAGCCATGTCTCAGGTTGTCAATCTAAACGATTTCAGTTCCTCTTACTCAACCCGGCTCGAATCGTATCGTATCCGGTTATCCAGCACGACTCGATATCGAAATGGGAGCCAAACCCAAAACTGGACTTCTCTGCTGCAAAAGCTCAAGTGCAGTGGCAAGTTTTCCTGCCTTTTCTCCGACAATAGCAGAGAGGTAATGATTTTTAATTTTTTTTTTATTTTTTAAGTTACAATATGTCTCTTTCTGGTTTAGAAAATTCTGGGTGTCAGCATTTAGCTGCTGCAATTAGTTAGTTTGCTGGAAATTTTTATGTGATAAAAGTACAGATAATGCTTTGAGATGAATCTGCTTGAAAATGGAAAGCCTGTGTCTTTTATTTTTTCTGTTATTTTCTGCTATACTTTGTGTTTGCTTGATTGGAAAATATGTTGTTTATATAAAAATATAATGTGACGGCTTCATTTGGTTTGTGGACTGTCTTTCAGCAAGACAGGTTAAGCAATGTGGTTTTCATAGGATTTTTGATATTTTAGCTGAGAATGGAAACCAGCTGACCAGCCAAGTTTGCAGGATTTTTGAATTGGTCAAATTAGATAACGACTAAGTGAAGCTACTTATGATTTTTGGAATTCCTTTGTGCTATGAACGTTGGTGTTAATGGGATATGCTATGCTTCATGGGAGTTTTTGAATTTATTAGGATGGTTCATTTGTTTTACTAATAGACAAGAAAATCATGGAATGGAATGGAATGCATAATAGAAGATATGATAATGGAGCATAGGGCCTCAGGCATCATTGCATCAATCTGTAGTATTTACAGTAGATTTATTTACATAAAATTCTCTGCTACCTAATACAATCCTGTTTACCATCCCATCGATGCAAGCTTTTAAACTATGTATCAGACTACTACACCAAATAGCACACTTGATATGATAGTTCCGCATTTACTATCCTATTGCTGTGAGCTGTTAAACCATATAGTGGACTACTACACCAAAAAACATGTTTGATGTGTTCTTCTGTAAATTCATGTCATGAAGTATTGAATTTGTGGGCAAAAATACAGATGGGTGATTATATGTGTTTTTGTTTTTTTGAGTTATTGTGATTTATTTATTTTCAATGGGATAGTTTCAGCTATTCAACTGAAGATATCTCATTGTATCTACTTATACATTCAGGATGCTTGAAACTCATAAATCACTAAAGTGAATGATAGAATTTAACTCCACCCAGTTCTTTTTCTGTAGTTGACTTGAATCTATTTTGCCACACAACTCCTTATAAGGGTTTGATTCCCGTGGATGTAAGAATTTTGTAGTATCATTGTCTCATATCTGTTAAAGTTTTTGTCTTCTCGTGTACCATATCTCTGTTTGTAGGAACAAGCAAGGAAAGCATTAGAAAGTGCTCTTGGTGGAAAGAAAAATGAATTTGAAAAGTGGAACAAAGAGATTAAGAGAAGAGAGGAGGCTGGTGGTGGAGGTGATGCTGGTGGAGGAGGTTGGTTCGGATGGGGAGGACAATTTGGCTGGTTCAATGGTGACAATTTCTGGCAAGAAGCACAGCAAACAAGTCTTGCCATGCTAGGTATTATCATCATGGTAAGCAAGTTTTTTGTTCATCTTTGAAGGTTGTAAATAGCATTGTGTATGATTAGTCTCTTCTTACTCTCTCACAATTTTTTTTTTTTTTGCATGTACAGTATCTAATAGTTGCAAAAGGTGAAGTGATGCTAGCTATAATCTTCAATCCACTGTTGTATGCTTTGCGAGGGACAAGGAATGGATTCACTTTCATAACATCAAGGTTCCTGCAAAATGCATCACCAGATGGGAATGCTAATTTTGATGAAATGTCAAAGAAGGAAGTCTATGTTCGTCTCTCAGCCAAAGAAAGAGTTCTGAAAAAATGGGGAAGCGATTGATTATTTGGTTTCAGGCTTGAAAGTTACTGGGTCTTTTTGGGTGTTAGATAAACATTTGATATTAAGTTTTGTGAAACTTAAAGTGCAGGGGTAGAAAAAGAAACTTTCAAGGATCAGTCTCTAGTTGCATTCTTATAGTAGGAAATACTTTGTACTGTAATTGGTCTTGTAATTTTTGAGATCCTAACCCTTCACCTAGATCAGTTTGGATTTAAGCATTTTTTACTGAACAGAACATGACATGGAATGTTTATTTTCAGTTGTGTACGTGATGCTAGTTTGAACTTATTTTTCTCTTCCAGCATATCAACACTGAGGGATTATTCTGAATTACACCTTCACCTCATACTATATGTTTGACTAGATATTTACTGCTTATGCGTATGCATTTTCACTGTCCTGCTTTTTTGAACATTTCCTCGTGTGTTTGAGCAGCTGGTGTATAAAATGGTATGAAAGTTGGTAAATGGTATAAATACTGAATTAAATTATGGTCCTTTGTTGTCCATGCTCCCCATCAATGTTTGCCAGAGTTCATTTTGCAGTTTAGAGTAACAAAGGAAGGATTTTAAACCACTCACAAATGCTATAGCAATCTACTTGTCGTTCTAGCAGTAACTCAGAGCCTCCACATAGAGGTGCATGTCGTTTTAATATGGAATGGTGGACCATTAGCTATATGCATATTTCACTATCACCTTAGTTGTCGCCATTCATCTTCCAGTCTACTTTTTATTCCAGGAAATCATAAAACTGGCTGGAATTCCCTTTACACATGAAAGCTAACCAGTTTCTGAATTATTTGTTTTCTTTAAGGTTTTCTTTTAGAAGCAAATATTTTTGACTTATGGTCAAATATAAGTGGGTATGTATCGAACAATTTAAATTAAGTAGAAATACAATGGTTACACTACTTATAATTTACTTGTATAAAAATTGTTTCTAGCATCAACCTGAGAAACAATGATGGCAGGATTGATCAAATTTCAACATATGGGGTCATCCAAACTTTGTTGCACCTTAAACTCTTTGATGCAGAGTCCTTTCAAGCCTAAAACTGAATGGGGCAAGCCACTGTTAATGCAAAAAAAAAGAAATGTAAAGAAACTTGCATAGAGATTCTCTGCCAATGATTTCTTTCATTTTATATTTTATAACTGTAAATGCAAAGAAGAAGAAGAGTGTAGGCAATCATTATTCATTCCTTCAAAATGAAATCATGAATCATAATTAATTAAATTTAATCATATGGAGATGGGGTCTTTTACATATATCTCCTTTAATGAGTTGAACCCAACATCAATTATTACTAATCTACTACTAACTCTCCCAATTCTATAATCCATTCTTCAATTATATAATGTGTACTTCAATTAGGCAATGTGTACAAAGCGAGAACTATTTAAGTAGGATAAATATATTATATCAACGTTATTGATATAATAAAATTATTTAATTAATAAAAAAATTATAATTTTTTTATTATATTAATTAAATAATAAAATATTTTTAATATATTAAATATAAAATATATTTTTTAAAATTTTTATATTAAATATTACTGTTGTATTTTAAATTTTTTCCCAAACTTTTGGCATATGTGTGATGTGAAAGTAGAAGATGAAACAGGGAGAGTCAAAGGCCATTTTGGATCCACTCAATTCAATTTCCATGCTTGTGCTAGGCTGTCTTATGGAAAAAGAACCATGTAGAATTATGGGGTATATGCTCCCTGTTTTTCATATACTATTCGTGTTGAAATAACAGAACTATCCTTCTGATATTGCAATTTAACAGCCACGATATCGAGAAAAGCTAAAGGGTTATCAGTAATTTCATTATTTGTGAAAACTAAAAATGTTTAGTCCGTAGAACAATGGAAAGAAAGTGAGGTCTCCTGGAATCATGGTCTTCGTGGAAGCTGGTGCAGAAGTGACCTTCACAATCTCGGCACTTCTTTCTCTTATTATTTTTCAACGTTGATTTCAGAATTTCGGATCACCACATGACCGTTTCTTTCATTTCTTTGTAACTTTTCCTAACAAACACAGCTTCTTCTTTTTTTATTTTCTTTTTTCTTTTTCTTGTTGTCTTTTATTGTTTCAAGTGTTATCCCTTTTCCGGGTCAGTTTGATTTTGCTATCTGTTTACCTTTTAATCTCCCATCTTCTGTTGTTATCCTTTAACGGAGTTTCTTGCTAGTGGGATTGGGCTTCTTTTTTATGTGCTTTAGCTTTAGGTCATTTTCTTCGAACATCTTTTTCCCTCTTTAGAGTAATTCAGTGAGTGCGTTTTTTCTTGGTGTTTTGTGTCTGTTTGATGGATTGTTGATGTCTGTGACGGTTAGTTTTGATTCAACTTCCAAAACGAAAATGGGTTTTGATGATAAAAGCAATGAAAGTGGAGTTTCAGGAGAAGCAATTCCAAAAACTCCTCCAAATGAAGAAAATGTTGACGAACCAACAGAAGGATTGTCTAGACGTGTAAGTGAAAATTCTATTTGTGCAACTGAAGATGAAGAAGACGACGAAGAAAGGAAGATTGAGTTGGGCCCTCAATACACTCTTAAAGAACAATTTGAGAAAGATAAGGTCTGTTTTGTTGGTTTCCTTTGTTCTTTGTTTGCTGTTTTTTCTTTCTCTGAGCTTGGTTCTTCTGCAATTAGGATGATGAGAGTTTGAGGAGATGGAAAGAGCAGCTTCTTGGAAGTGTGGATTTAAATTCTGTTGGAGGTAAAAAGATTCAAATTTGCTAAATATTTTCTTATAATGTTCTTTGGTTAGATTTGGGTAAATTTTGGGATAAACAACAATTTTGATCTATTAATCTTGTTTTCGAGGGATAATTTATAGGCAGTTACTGAAATTGGGTACTGTTTTACACCTTGTCTACTGACAATGATGGTTATCAACTGTTGGATGTGATATTCTTTTGAATTCATATCCCTGCTACAGTGCCTTAAGATGTACTTGTCCCGTATCTTTTTGTAATTTTCTCGGTAAATATCAGTTGTTGGTTGGTTTCTCTTCAATTTTTTCTCAGTTCTTTCACTGATCATTTAAGTAATTGTGGCAACTAGAAATGGGAATAGTTTGATTAGTTTTTATTGTTAGTTATGATTCCTTCTTGTTTATTTCATCTGATAACCGAGGTATATACGCTTGTTAGTGGGATAAAAATATTATCTGCATCGCTCACATTTTCTTCTATCCATCATGGTATGATGTAGAATCTCTAGAACCGGACGTGAAGATTGCGAGCCTTGCAATCAAATCCCCTGGCAGACCTGATATTGTTCTTATAGTTCCGGAAAATGGAAAACCAAACGGTTCATGGTTTACCTTAAAAGAAGGGAGTTGTTACAGCCTGCAGTTCACCTTCCAGGTTAGCAACAACATTGTATCGGGCCTCAAATACACTAATATTGTTTGGAGAACTGGTGTCAAAGGTACTCTCTCTCTCTCTCTCTCTCTCTCTCTCTCTCTATATATATATATATATATATATTCTCTAGAGTTTTGCGAGCCCTTCCGTCTCATTCATGATGTTCTGCTCTCATGAATCCCTTTAACAGTGGATAGCACAAAGGTGATGCTCGGAACCTTCAGTCCTCAGGCAGAACCTTATACATATGAGATTCCTGAAGATACTACTCCATCTGGTTTTCTTGCTCGAGGATCATATTCCGCTAGAAGTAAGGTAAATTCAGCCATTGTTCTGCAATTTGCAAGCTTTTGCTACTTTGTAACTCTTATCAATAATTTGTTTTAAGACCGAAATTTGCTGCCTAACAAGTCAATGAAATTTGACTGTGTTTGCCTATGAACACTTTTTTTTATTGCATTTGCTCTAGGTGAGCAGTTGCTTTCATGGGTATGGAGCAAGAAAATACATTATTGAAAAAACTCTCTTTANGCAGTTGCTTTCATGGGTATGGAGCAAGAAAATACATTATTGAAAAAACTCTCTTTATCTATTAATTTTGTTGTCAACGCAAGTTGTGGCCCTGGAATTATTGCTGCAGGAATCGTATGGGGCTATGCTCATTTCATTCCCTCCTTATCTACATGAATTACTTTAGTGCGAATCATCCACTCAATTAGTTGTTGCCAGGCCTAGTGTCATGTTTGTCACCAATCATAAATGCGAAAATCAAATTTCTGGACCACCCAATGTGTGGACTTGTAACCTCATCAGAATTTTTACTGTCTTGAACATTGCACTTACAATATTCTTAACTGATTTCTTCCATGCTCTGTTTCCTCTGTTTTCAGTTTGTTGACGATGACAACAAGTGCTACTTGGAGATCAACTATACATTTGACATCCGTAAAGAGTGGCAGTCGACTTAAACTCTGAACCCCCATCCATCCAGTTTCTTTGCGTGGCCCCTAGTGATTAATTGGCTTTCGAGTTGAAATCTGCTTCAGATGTTAAAACACATTTCATTCCCATTGTCTTATTTATTCTAGTCCTGTCTGAACTGTTCATCATCTGCACAATGAAGAAAGAATTTGTGATAAAAATTTTAAAAAAGAAATGGAGCGATATATTCATTTGCTAGATCTCAATCAATAAAAGTTGAGCTTGGCACAATCACTTTATATTCTTCTGCTTTTCTTATCAGCATAATCACTTGGTTGTGTTAAGCTTTATCTTTCTTAGTTTGAAATTGTTAACTGATTATCTTGGGGAAACTAAGAAAAAGTTGAAATTTGAAGTTGCCAACAGAGCAGTGTAACAATGTTCCAATTTTGCTTACTCTTTTTTTTTTTCTCTGATCACTGCAACTTCTACTGTTAAAAGTTGGTCAGATCCAATCACTTTTACTTTTATCTGCTTTTGTTGAAATGAATGACACACAAAGTTGGCTAATATATATATTATATAATTTATATATTTGTTATAAAATTTAAAATAATTAATAAAAAATTTAAAATTATAAATATAAAATTTAAAATATAAATATAAATTTAAAATAATTATGTAAAAATTAAAAATTTTAAATATATAAAATATTTCATACTACATTATTAGTAAATAAATTTAAATAATATATTATATATTTTAAATTTTTTTAATTAAATATATTAATTTTAAATTATAAAATTTAAAAATAAATTTATAATGAATTCTGTACCTAAAATAAATAATATTTTCACCATTGTTGGACTTAAACTTAAACTGTATATTTAGTACTGAGTAACTTGCGATTTAATGTGTGAATTTTTGTTCTGTTTGTACAGATTCTCTTACAAAACGGGTATTGATTTTTTCCAATAATATTTACTGGCAAAATGTAATGG
>CP135547.1:167173-179794 GCA_032402905.1 Khaya senegalensis | reverse complement strand
CGGAAACCAAAGCTTTCTGATCCTCATGTGTCGCTTTTGAAACTAAATGCACTTCCAAATGTGTGAAATCCAGATTCTCAGAGTTAATTGCATGATTGGAGGACATATCTAAGCTGGAATCAACTACTACGAGAAAGCCTTGGCTAATTGAATCTCAAATATTCACTAAAGCATAGCAATATAAACTTCCAAAATTTGACTCCCCTGTCTCAGTTCTGATGATCATAGAACATCTCATTAGAATATCCTAGTATTGGGTTATAACTTTAGCAAGATGGGTAGTCATTGATCGAGAGGAATTTAAATCTACAAAATGAACATTAAGACATAATGCAAAATATTCACTGACATGCAAGTGCTTTCCTGAGAAAGGAAAATCAACAATTAACCGAAGTACTGCAGGTCTAAGATGACAGAAGCTCAACTAGATGAATCACAATATCAAAATCCTTTTTCAAGGATAACTTCAACTTTGTGTAAATAACCTTGAATGGTAAAGAAGTTAACAAAATCAATTCAGACATTCTCTCATCTTTCTAAATATTATGCTGGCTAGAATAGACTAATAAACAAATGAAGCTCAACTTTAATGTCATATATATGGAACATACTGAAAAAAAGGGATGAAAAACATTCTAAAAAAACAGATAGGGATTTCATGGGGTGTGACTGTAGAAAGATAACTTCAATATACTTTCATAAAATGAATGGTTGACTGAAGTTATACGATTGCAGAACCTGGCAACAACCAGTAATTTATAACTTTATCTGCATCTTGTGTCCATACCTTGTTTACTCTAGTAAGCATCCCAGAATCTCTGGCTCCTTTTGTGAAATACAAGAGATAGCCAAACTTCAATAAATGCATATAGAAATTTTAACCTCTAATTTGAGGAACCTAATTCAAGGGGTACAATCTTTGAATAGAGTGAAACCATACAGGTCCATTGATGGTGACAGTTCCAAGCAGATCGCCTGGCCTTAGATTGCAACCATTGACTGTGTGGTGCGCAAGCTGTTGAGTCAATGTCCCATATCTGCCATAGGAGATAAAAGAATAATTAATATATACTCCAGAAACATACATACATATGCCATAGGAGATAAAAAGAATAATTAGTATGTACTCCAGAAACATACATACATACATATCACTAGTTGATCAATCCATGTAAGAAACTACGAATGATGCGTCCAAGGACAGTATAGAATGTAAGATATTCTATTCTCTATGGCAGCCTTAGGCAAGGGAATGAATTAATTGGACTGTTGATTCTATTGATGTCACTAAGGTCAGACAGAAATCTTATACATAGTTTCTTTAAAATGTTCCAAAAATGTTGAAGTGATACAAGTTCTTGAAATTGCTCCTTGTGACCACACAAGAATCTTCATGCCCAGCAGGTTTTATTTTAACCTTTTGCAGCAACAAGGTGGTTTTATCAGTATCACCAATGCACAAGAAAAGTTACCAACAAACAGAAAGTAAAAATTCTACAAGACCTGAACAGAAGATCTGAAAATGCTGAAGAAAGAGGAAAAGATGAAAACTGTTGAAGTATGCAGACAACCAAGCTGCAAGATATACTAACTGTAATGAAATTTTGTAGCTTTTGGATATCTTTTCGGCAAGATACAGCAATGGCTGCAGATCCTGCAATTTGCAATAAGCATTATATTGCTTGTTGCCATGCCAAATAGTAGGCATTAATAGTTCGAAAAAAAATGAGACAGTAACATACCTGTTTGGGGGCATCACAGGCAAATGGTTCAAGAGCATTGAGTGTCACAGTCCAAGGGGATATTGTAGTACCTAAGAGATTAGTTTAAAAACAAGAAGGCCTTGCAAGAGAAGCTGTAGGCTAGAATCACTGGTAAAAGCAGAGTATGAGTGCCATCATCAGTGACTCGTATAATTTTTAAATCCCAAACCCTGGCTTTTCATATAGATTCAAGAACATATACACACATCAACTATTATGAGCAAGCAGTCATTGCAGCGACATGTATTACGCCGCCACATGGTCACTGAACTTTTCCTATCAACTAATAATACGAAAAACTTAAAATAAATCTAACATTTAAACAATAATAAATCCATTTCAATCTTTACTCCGGTTTCTCAGTAATCAAACAGAGCGATGGGGACCAATTCTCAAATAATCAAAGCTTCCGATCATCAAAACACGGTCTAAACTTACTTTAAGTAGTAAATTCAAACTCAACCACAGCAAAACTACACCGTCTCTCTACTTTTTCATCAAGAACACGCGTTAAGAAGCATTAATAGATGTTAATGCTAAAACAATAAAAGCTGAAAATAAACGAACCCGAAGAAAGCAGTAAGAGTCCTTAAGGATTAGTCCGTCGAAGAGACCGGCTTTGGAAATCTCGGAGAGGTCCAAAATATATTCCCCGATTGCAACGCCGGGTCGGGCCGGCGAATCCTGTCCGGGCAAGAACACTCCGTCAGGGAGGTTCTGTATGGGGAAATGAGAGCTCGGTTTAACTTCGACAAAGGACTCAAAGCCATGGCTGTCACCGAAAAGAGTCATTCGAAGCGCCGGCAATCGTTGGTTGGTTAGCTTCAGACTGGAAGAGAGAAGCGAAAGTGAGGTGGTTCAGGAAAAATATGGAGTTATTTTTTGGTCAGTTTGGTAAAAAAAATTAAAAAGCAAAAGCAATGTGACCATTTACGTAAATAGACTAAAAGAATGTGGTTATTTTAAAAAAAATCTTTATAAAACTAACCCCGATATATTTAAATTTGACCAAATTCGAGAAACGAACAGATTCTTGTACCTCTAACTGTCAACTATCAAGCGCTCGATCAAGAATGCCTAACCAAAAGTTTAAAGACAGTCCATTGAATTATAAAGCAAATTGATCATTCATCTGTTATGTGTGCTTGAAACCGTAAGAGCTTCGTCGTTTTCAAGGGAGAGAAATGTCGTTTGATCTGCAACTGAAGCCGTCTTGTAGCGGATGTGGATCGTCAGCGGATTTGTACGGAAGCAACTGCAAGCATATGACTCTTTGCTTGACGTGTGGCAAAAACATGGCCGAGAACAAGGCTAAATGCTACGACTGTGGGGCAACTGTCACTCGCTTGATTCGAGTTCGTTTCTGTCTATCGATTTTCTTTTGTATAAACAAATTAATTGATACTTTGCTTTGTTTAAAACGGAATTCTGAAATTCGGAAGGTATGAGGTTTTGTTTTTGCATCAGAAGTTGTCAGTTTAATCATAAATCCAGAATCTATGTTGTTTTGTGAAAATAATTCATTTATGGTTTTTGTTTTTCATTTTATTGCTAGTTGTTTTGTATTTAGTTTCCAATTGGAAGCTGAAGTTGAATGTAATTTGTGGCTATTTGAAATATAGGAATACAATGTTCGGCATAGTGCTAGCAGTGACAAAAACTACTTCATTGGTAGATTTGTGAGTGGATTACCAAATTTCTCCAAGAAGAAAACTGCCGAGAACAAATGGACTATCCATAAAGATGGGCTACAAGGGCGTCAAGTTACTGATACTTTGCGGGTATTGCCCCTTTTGTGATGATTGTTATAGAATTATAGCTAGAAGAGTTGAAACAAACATGTTGAGATTTTATACATTTCTGAAGAAGGTTTGTGAAACGTTTGTCTCCTTTTGTTATTGTAGTTGGAATTCTAACCGGTCTGTTTGGCCATTACTGATCACTATTATGTTGTAAATATTGAAATGCTTTGAAGAAGTAAATTCTTGACATAGTAAAAAGTTTGAAAGTAAGATTCAAAGAGAAGGGACTAAATCTAATATTTTATTTTGTTTCCCCCCATTTTATAGCCATGGCTGATAATATTGGAACAATAGAAAATGAACTTACATTTGATGTTCAGTTTTGCATTAGTGAAAGTAGAGGCTATTGCCATTCCTTTCATTATTATCATTTTCTTTTAAATATTGATTATTACTTATCCAGTTGTGTGGTCAAACATTTATTATTTTAAAATTTGAATTTGAAATACTTTGTATGAACTTTGCAAACAATATCCTTGGCTGGCGAACTTTCAGTTTGTGTGCTGAAGTGGTTCCTTGTATGGGGCATGAGAATTGATACTGCTTCCATTTTCCTTTTTGCTTCAACTCCCTAAAAGCTAGTACGTGCTGCGCATGGATTTCTTTGTCTGTTGGCAAGCTTAATCTTGTTAGTGTATTTCTGCATTATGTAGGAAAAGTACAAGAATAAGCCTTGGGTCTTGGAGGACGAAACAGGCCAAGCTCAGTACCAAGGTCATCTTGAAGGCTCTCAATCAGCAACTTATTACTTGTTAGTGATGCATGCTAGGGAATTTGTTGCTATTCCTGCTGGTTCCTGGTATGCAAGCCCTATCTCTATCTATCTTAAAACATAAATATGCATGTACAACAATCAATTACAGCCCTGGGAAGAGTGTGTATCGGATTGAGCTGATCCTGAAAGTATAATTCCTGCAAATCATTATTACTTTTTTTTACTTGGTTATTTGCGTGGAAATTTTTCATGACTGAATATATAAATCCTTCATTTCAAGACTTTTCTATCTTTGGGAGATAGTTGATGTATTTAGTATTTCTTATGTGTGCTTGTGATGATTATATGACGTGTTATAGGTATAATTTTAACAAAGTTGCACAATATAAGCAACTCACCTTGGAGGAAGCAGAAGGGAAGATGAAGAACAGGAGAAAGACAGCTGATGGATATCAAAGATGGATGATGAAAGCTGCAAATAATGGAGCTGCTGCATTTGGTGAAGTGGAAAAGCCTGATGACAAGGATAGTGCTGCGACCAGTGCGAGGGGACGTAGTAAAAAAAGTGGCAGTGGTGGTGATGATGATGAAGGTAATGTCTCTGATAGGGGGGAGGAAGATGAAGAAGAGGAAGCCGCAAGGAAGAAGAGACTTGGACTGAACAAAACAAGTGGTGATGATGATGAAGAAGGCCCAAGGGGAGGTGACCTTGATTTGGACGATGATGATGTTGAGAAGGGTGAGCATGTGTCCTGTATTTCTGTCATGAATCCAATTAATAACAAGAATAAGACTACTAAAATATGGATGATATTTATTCTTTGTGTTAAATTAAATAAATAAGCTTTGTTGGTCATCCTGCCTTTTTCCTTCCACAACATGCTGTTTATAGAATGTATTACTTTCTCATATTTCAATGCAATATGTACTATATATGTATGCATGTATGATACTATTCTTTTCAATATATAATTACTTTGTGTTTTTGGCAGAATTACTGTTTATATTCCTGATTCAGCATCATATTTTTATTGTATTAGGTGATGATTGGGAGCATGAAGAGATTTTCACTGATGATGATGAAGCTGTTGGTAATGATCCCGAGGAACGGGAAGATTTAGCCCCTGAAGTTCCTGCTCCTCCAGAAATTAAACAGGTCTGCACATTTGCTTATTGCAATGTGAAATATTCTGTTATCAATGATTTGTATGCCATGGTCATTTCATATTGTTTTGTCAGACATGACATCACATAAGTGGATACATAACCTAAACATCACAATTATTTGTTGCAGGATGAAGAAGACGAAGATGAAGAGGAGGAGGGGGTAAGACTGAGCCAATCTGGAAAAGAATTGAAGAAGCTGCTTGGGCGAGCTAATGGGCTCAATGAATCAGATGCAGATGATGATGACGAAGATGATGACGACGATGATGTAAGCTTTTCTGATGTCTATTCTTAGTGGGTATGTTGAACATCTTCAGAACAGCTGTGATGGATGTTATATGAACTACATAAGTGGTGTTAATTGCATTTAAGAGAGATGGGAGCATTGTTTATTTCCTCACAAACAAATAATTTGATTCCTGACTTTGAATTTTCAAGAGTTTTGTATTCGACCAATGCCTAAAACCTTTCTACAAATGATGTGGATTTATGTTTGGATTGTTTAGATGGAGGATGATATGGGCTTCTCTCCTGTATTGGCTCCAAAGCAGAAGGATACACCTAAGAAGGAGGAACCTGCTGACAATAGTCCTGCAAAACCAGCACCTTCTGGATCTGTCCGGGGAACTCCATCTACTTCCAAGTCAGCAAAGACTAAGAGAAAATCTAATGGAGATGATACAAAAGCATCTGGTGGTGCGCCTCTGAAAAAAGTGAAGGCAGAAAATGTATGTCTACTTTTGGTGAAGCTGCTTGATTTAATTACATTTTAGTTAGTTATATAAGCACTTAACTTACATAATCATTTTGGTTCACTTAAGATGGCACTTTTTTGTTTGGTTATAATTCTATTTTTGTTGTTCGGGAATCAGGAAATGAAATCTTCCATCAAGGAGGAAAATGTTTCTGCTTCAAAAAGTAGTGTTCCTACAAGAGGTACACCATCCTCATCATCAAAAACATCGTCTACAACATCTGCTGGTCCGGTCACTGAAGAAGAAATCAGGGCTGTGTTATTGCAGAAGGCACCTGTCACCACTCAGAATCTTGTAGCTAAATTTAAACCGAGACTAAAAAGCACTGAGGTATGCTCTGTCATGTTTTATTGGTCTAATGGGTTCCTATTTGTTAGCGATTTATGCGAATGTTTAAGATTTATTTTGTTCATGTATGGGAAGAGCACTAAATGGTTTCAGTAATTAAAATCTTATTTTTCATGCCAGATGGTTTAAGGTAGTGGGATGTTTAGGGCCTGAATTGACCTGACTTAGAAGAAAAATAAGTTGAAACAATATGGATTGAAGATATAAGTGGACAGTTTTAGGATACGATTCCCCAACTTTTCTATTACATAGGTGCTTCTTAGATATAGCATGTGTACCTTCGTCAGTTTAGATGTATTACTATAATTTTATTGGTGCAGGATCGAAAAGCTTTCGCAGATATCCTGAAGAGAATTTCCAAGATACAGAAGACCAATGGTCCTAGCTATGTTGTGTTGAGAGAGAAATGAAATTGGATCCTAACAGATACTACCTTTTCCATGCCACCCAGGGATAAGAAAAGAAGAAAATTGACCGGTGGGTGGTGATTTCCTGTATCCTTCACAAGAGAAGTCAGGGGAATGAGGTAGCGAAGGATATCAATCGAGTACTTGATTATGAACAAAGGCACGAAGCTGGAGTTGTATCTTCTCTGATTTTTCTCTGTAGTTTGGAAGCCTGTAAACTAGTTTCATGACTCCACACTAACCGATCTCTGATATAAACCTCTATTCTCTGGACTGTATCCTTTTCCAATAGCCAATTTAACATCATGGTTGAATATCAATTTTTAAGACTTGGGAAGTTGTACTATACAACTGAGTTGTATATACTGTTGTCCTCCGTTAAAACCTAGCCTCAGAAGATAGTTGCAGGAAATCTTGCCATAGCAGTCAGGGTTAGATCCGTTCAATCTATTAAATAAAATATCAGAAAAAATGGTAATGAGGAAAAGGATGATCATATTTCAATCCATAACTAACAGATTTAGCAGCCGCATAAAGTTAAAAACCTGCAAAGGCAGGATTTCCACAGAATCCCATAACAACAGCAACAAAGCTTAAATACCCATACAGAAAAGCCCAACCCCAACTAAAATTAAAACAAAACTCGCGCTTAAATGAGCTGAACCAGATGGACTTGTGGGCTCAGCAGCCAAGGCCACCGCGGACTCCTCGGATGTGGTGATTCTTGGAGTCTCGGGACTCCGTTCAGGGATTACTTCCACGGGGATCACTTCCACGTATAGCTTCAACCCGTTCTTGCAGTTGTCAGGTTTGCCGCTAACGAAGTAGCGTATTCCTTCCCCGTCTAGTGGGACTCCATCTAAGCCATCGGTGTACATTCTGATGGGATTTCTCACATCGCACGATTCGTATTCTTCTTTGCTTTTCAGCTCAGCGATGCTTTCCTGTGCCGCGGAGTAGGTGAACCCTGCTCCTCACACCCATACAAAATATCCCACAAATATCGCGTTATTCGTACAAGTAATTGCTGAACAAGAACTGTTGTAAAATGAAATTAACATGGTTGAAGAAATTTCCAAGACGAGAACTTACAGATTTTGTCCCCAACCCTGAAGACCCTACCGGCGGACCAAGAAGCGACGTCGGTAGACGAGTCCCATCCTCGATCTCCTCCGACGACGTGGTGCATCTGGGCTGCAGCCCATTTCCCACCAAGGCTCACTGCCATCATCATAATAACAAGAGCCAGCGCCATTTTCACTCCAGACATTCTCAAATATGCTTACAGAGAGTGTTTCCAAGAGAGAAGTGAAGTGTTAGGTAAGGAAAAGCGTAGTGCTTTTATTTGGTTTTTCGGTTCCGTCCGAACGATAGTAAGTTAGGGTCTATAATTTCCAGGCAGCTTCGTTTCTTGAACCTACCCGAAAGATGAAACAACAGTGGAAGAATGATAGGTATGCGGGAACTGCGACGCCACAAATCTCAATCACTCGTCTGTCTGCTAACTTGTGGGCTCAATGACATACACGTCACTTTCGGAATCCTATCTACTTAGCACCGAAGATTTGTGATGTTCCAAGCGAGTCAGCAGTGTGCTGATGCTGACCCTAATGTAATTTGTTGGCATGTTTTGAAATTTGAAACCAACATGCACAGGTGGAAACATCACGATCCCATTACTTCTTGTCACGTCCAAACATTTTCTTCGTTAGCAAGTTACCCGGCCATTTAAAATCCAGTTTAAAACTGGAGCCCGACCCATTAAAAACTGGGCCCGGTTGGTTAACAACACCTAAAAGGGCATGGCGTGACCGCATGCATCTTGGTAATTGATTATAGAATAAACGTAAGCATGATTTCAGTTATTTTGTTGTTCAGTTGCTACTCGCGAGAAGAAGACAAGCCAGTTGAAGTTTCCACGAAGGTCTTGAAGTTTGCATTGCATCCATTCGGCTTCATGAGCGTAGAGTTTTCATATCACAAGCATGGATTATTTGGAATTTGAAAGACAACATGTCGAGCTCATTACTTCTATGCGCGGAGTTATGTTGCATATTTTAGAAGGAGATGCTATGGTGGGCATTAACAGCAAGAAATTGATAGTTTTGTTGTAATATTACTGAGTAGTTATACCAACTCTGAAGTATTCTGAATATTTTTCTTGGAAACATTAGGCGACATCAGGATTTCTTAAACCCAACATGTCGACATGTATTATGAAGTTATATATAAAGCAAAAACCAGAGTCTTTAGGCATTAAAAGGGTTCTTAATCAATCCCAGTTGCTTCCGGAAGTGTTTCCGATGGTGAGTAAAACAGAATAATGTCAGCCTTTTCAGGCAACTTAAAGCTTACTTTCTTCTTCCGCTTCCCACTTTGGCTTCTGCTTATTGAAGAAACGCCCGCTGAAGAAGCTTCCATGGAGCAGCTGAAACTGCAGTCTCCAGCTCCGGAAGTCGAAGCAATTTCTTGGATTCTAGCAGAAGATGGATATACCCTTTTAGAAAATTGCTTGAAAACATGAAGTTCTCCTCCACTAAAACGTTTCAAGCTAGGACCTGGAGAATCTAAAAGCCAATCTTCTAAAGTCAACTTCCTGGCTTCAGTAATCGTTTTCTCTGATGGGTTCAACCTAATTCTCTTCTTGTTGTTCGTCTTCGTCTTCTTTGTATTCAAGCACTCTGGTTTGATCAACTCCATGATTGATGTTGATCCTTGACCTGATGATTTTCCTCGGCTTGATGAGCTTGCTACTTTTGTCTGCTGCTCCCTCCCGAAGTGCTTGCTTAAGTTTCCTCCCATTGCATAAAGAATCTCCAATGATGCAAGATGGGAAATGGGTTGAATCAGAATTTTAGTCGGGATTTTATAGGGAATTGGGGACGGGAAGGCCTAGAGATCGAGACAAAGTTCATGTTCACAAAGTTAACCTAGTTATTCTCATTGATGTGTTTCTTTTTGCACCCCAACCCATGTTTTTATTTTCACATACTAAGAGCAAATTTTAAGCCTTACATTGTCCCATTTTCCAATTGGTCAAGGTTCTACTCTTATCAGAAAGACAGTTTCTTGGTTTATCCTTTATCTTTCTTGACAATTATAAGCTTAGAATCCTTGCTACTCAGACAAACATGGCGATGAAAACAAAGCTGTCTGTTTGAGAAACATTTAAGTAATAAGACAAAGTCTTTTTGGGGATTCATCGAATCAAGTGATTCCATGGATCTTTGCATAGTTTTGTTATTGCATTCATTCTTTTCTGATTAAGAATATTTTGACTCTGTTACATCATCTCCATTTGACTCAAGATTCTTTCAGGCTGAGCAAAATTAATTTCCTTTGTTCGAAGATTGTCATGTTCATAGATATACAGCTAGCTTTACTACAATTTACATCCATATTCCTCGACAACGACGAAAATTTGAAGCTTCCTCCATGAAAATACAGATTTTCTTCTTTCATTGCTTGCTCATATGGCTGTGTTAAAATGTCTGCAGTCTCATAAAATTTACAGACTGGTAATCGATCAACTTACCAGTCTGGAAAATTTGCACGGCTGGAAAGTGAAATCTCGCACGTATACAGGGACGGAATTGAAAAAGAAAAAAAATTAATTTGCTGTCAATTTATAGCCTTATCTTGATTGTTAGAGAATCAACAACGCATTAGAGAAAGTAATAACAGCATTCACCAGGATGAGATTCTCATTGGTTTCTTTACATTTGTTCGTTAGTTGAATTAGACTGCCAGAAAGTGCTTCTATACAAAGCACTTTTCTGCATACAACACGATGCATACATATATTCCGGCATCTATAAAGTGTGAAAGTTGCACCATCTTTTCATGAAAGTGGAGTTCTTTAAGCCCTCTATAATTTTGTTCTACAACTATCCATGGATTGTGCACATTCGATCCATCTATCTCCATTGATTATCAAATTTAGCTGCAATTAGTAATAAATTAATATATTTTAATTCAGTACATGATTATTTAATTTCATTAATGTATTTTCCTTTTCCCAAAGACTGACAGATAGACCAAACATGATAACTTGAGGTTTCTCCCATGTGCTCTGCAATGTTTCTGACATTTTCTTTACGATCCTGCAAAATCTCCCCATTTCATAAACTACCTAATCTATGCTTTCTTCTTTCACGACTCCTGCAAATCTTTGTTTTTGCTTGTGATTAACTCGGTTCACGATCTAGAAATCCAATTACAATTTTAGATTAAATCTTTACTAACCTGGGCCACGATTTTTCCGGCAGCCCAGTTAACACCATGTCAGCACAGAGTCCCAACTCTAATCGGCAAGAGATGAAACTCCGATGACAGCAAAAGTGTCTGTTCACCTCGAGATGGGCGTGCTTACACATTGTGGTTGCCGATCTTCAATGTGGTTGTCCTCGCTCTCTATACATCATGATCATTCACTCTCACAGTCCTTTGATTTGCACCACCGAAGCCTTGCAAGTAAAATATGTTTCTTAATGGGGAAATGGGCCAAAATTTTGAGGAGTAATTCCTGAAATTGGAGAACAAGGCAATGGTGAAGATAATGATTTACGAAAGTGAAAAGAAATTTATTTTTTTTTTGCAATACAATAATCATAAATCTCTTGCTACAAAATTCAAATTTGTACCGACCAAACATGAAGAATCATTGAATGTCAAAATCATGGAACTATTTTAGATAAAATTAAAGCCTCCAATCTTGAATAAACCACAAAAAAATATATAATGTTTTCTCACACGATACTTTTCTTTATGTGTTCCTTTCTTGTTCAATTGATATTACTCATATGGAATCTTCTAAGATTTCATCAATCTTTCTTATAATCGTGTCATAATTTGGCACGAGTTTGGCGGCGCCGCAATTCAATCAACTATTGTGGGTGAATTTATAATATTTATATTTTGAGGGGGTCTTTGTTTAATTTTAGAAACCTCCCTTCTTGTTTCTTCCATTCCCTCTTTTATATATTAATTTACATGACCTTGAGCTAATTTCTTCAAGTTTTTAGAATATTATTATTATTAATTAAAAATTATTGGTATAAATTTTTTATGTTAATAATTCAATTTATTCTCGATTTAAACGTAAAAATATCTTATATTTATTTGTAGTGTAATATATAATTTTATTTTTATGTTACATATAATCGNACATGAAGAATCATTGAATGTCAAAATCATGGAACTATTTTAGATAAAATTAAAGCCTCCAATCTTGAATAAACCACAAAAAAAAATATAATGTTTTCTCACACGATACTTTTCTTTGTGTGTTCCTTCCTTGTTCAATTGATGTTACTCATATGGAATCTTCTAAGATTTCATCAATCTTTCTTACAATCGTGTCATAATTTGGCACGAGTTTGGTGGCGCCGCAAATTCAATCAACTTTTGTGGGTGGATTTATAATATTGATACTTTTAGGAGGTCTTTATATAATTTTATGAAACCTCCCTCCTTGTTTCTTCCATTCCCTCTTTTATATATTAATTTACATGAGCTTGAGCTAATTTCTTCAAATTTTTAGAATATTATTATTATTAATTAAAAATTATTGGTATAAAATTTTTATGTTAATAATTAAATTTATTCTCGATTTAAACATAAAAATATCTTATGTTTATTTGCAGTGTAATATGTAATTTTATT
>CP135547.1:156626-166673 GCA_032402905.1 Khaya senegalensis | reverse complement strand
AGGTAATTATTTCCTTACTTCTCACAAAACATTATAATTTATGTAAAAGACGTATCTCTCATAGATACTATATGAAAAAAAATAAAAATCACTAGCTATCAAATATTAGTAGTGAGTATTCATCAAACATTTTAACTGTTGTTGCATTGTTGTTATGATTTTCGAATAAACTGAAGAATCCCATGTTTGAACCTTTTTTTGTTCTTGTGTTGAAATGTTAATAGATAGGCAAAGTATTTTTAACCAATGTAAGTGGATTGAGATCCCAATTACGTAAGTGCTTTATAGCCTAATTTTCTCTTTGTTTTCTGCAGTTTTATGTCTTCTTCAACCTTGTCACCGAACTTGTCGTCAAAGAAATCTAGGTTTAGGGAGGATGTCATAACCAAGTGTTGGTAAAAAGTCACGATAAACTCCAAGATCAAGTAACATACAATATTCCGCAATTGCCTAACCATATAGTTATCTTCAACTTTGCATTTGCTATGAACCAATAAGCTGGCTTTCTGTCATTAGATTATAAAACCCCTCTTAATTCTCAACGTGATCAAAGCTTCAAAGATTATGAGTTCATACAAAAATGGCAACGCAAATATTATAAGCAATGATAGATCTGTGTATCGTTTCGTGCAAACAACTCTTCTTTCTTTATAAATTTTGGGTGTAATTTTCGTCCTTTGTTTTCTTGAAAGCAATGATTAAAGAGATAATATAGTATGCAAAAAACATTATTTTGCATTAATCATCTTATTTATTTCATGTATTTAATACAGCAGAAAAGGGTATTTTATTTATTAATTAGGGTATTAGATCTGAAAGAAATGGGTATTACTGAAATTAATGTTGGATAATCGTATTTGAAATTACAATCTACATCTCTTTCATTGTTTTTCAGGAGCTTTGGTGACTGTTTACTGCCACAGCAGCCATAGAAAAACTATATCAAAGACGCAGGCGTTTACAGACGAATATGGAGATTTTATGATTGATCTTCCTTCACACCTACATGCTATTCCAAATTTGGACAAGACTTGCTCAGTTAAAGTTCTTCGAATACCCAAGAACTCACTCTGTCGACAAGCTCATGTCCAGAAGCAGAAAGGATTAACATTATCGTCAGTTGGGAACGGCATCCGCACTTACGCAGCCGGGGGAATCAAGTTCTTGCATCTGACATCTAAACCATTGCGAGCATGCACCGGTAAAAGAAGCGACAACGAACAGATTGCATGGTAGACTACGTGAACAAGGTGAACAAGCAAATTGGGAAGTTGGGATACAACACTACGACTCATCGATGGCGCTTCAGTCACAATATAGAGTTAAGAGGAGTTCTATCTCACTCTAGCTATCAGTCTTATAAGTAAATATTGGTACAACCGAGGAAGAACAATGGCAGAAACAACATCTATGTATATAATAATATTTTGTTACATGGAGACCCTTGAGTGATGCTTTCATAATGTTATGTTCTCTTACATACAACAAGCATTGAATGCTGAGAATATAATAATATTTGGGTCTAGATGTATAGAAATATGCAGTATTATAAAGGAAACTAACTCAAGAACAAGAAGAATTTGATAGATTCTGCATCTATTGCAATATTTAGGAGAACAATAAAGTAACATAGCAACTCAAAATCTAAATCTTCCAAATGAGAGTAAATGATGGCATTATGATCCCACAAGCATGTTGCAAAGGAAGTCTGAATGCATTTTAGATTGGAAAAATCTCAGGACTTAACAGTGTTTTCCTCAGCTATGTATTGTGCAACATCAGCACAGCATGTAAGCTTATCTGCTTTCTCCTCTGGGATTTCGATGGAGAACTCTGCCTCGAAAGCCATGACAAGCTCCACCCTGTCTAAACTATCCAGGCTCAAATCTTTTTGGAAATCAGCTGTTTCAGTAACCTGCTCAATGTCCAAGTGAAACTGATATTAACGATATCACATAACTTTTCTTGCCTGTGGATGGCCATGGCCTAGGAGTCTAAATTACAGAAGTCTACCAGACAAGTAGTATTATTCATAAAACTAACTAAATTGAAACACAGACAGAGTAATTGGCCAAAAGAAAAAGCTATATAACATAAAAATCATCAATTAAGTACCTTATCAGCATCAATTTTGTCAAATTTCTTAACAAGTCCAATCACTCGATCCGTTATTTGATCGGGGCCGGTTCCAGTTGATGCACACATCTGCCTGCTTAATCGCTTGAGCACATTCCCACTCCCAGCAAAGAACCAAGGCTCGTTACTTCTCCTCACCCTCACATACCTCAAAATGGAGTCTCTAATGCTTTCCATGTTAAGGGTAGCTGAAACCAATCACACAACATTAAAAGTTACATAAGCAGATGATAGCAAAATAACAAGAATAAGCAGACTAAAGATCAACGGAGATTTCCATTCAATTTACCAATCACTTTTGACCCTCTGAAGTCTAATGTAACCATAGCAACAGAAGTACTGGGAATGCTAGAGAAGTTTCAAATTGTATGTATGTTGATAATTTGGATCGCAGAATTGACTTAAATTCCCATCGAGGAAATTTCTAGGAAAGCTCTTGGTTCAGAAAAAAACAGAACTCGAGCATGTGACTTCACAATTTACGAACAGTGTCAACCATTGCATTGCATATTCAAAAACATATCAAAGATAAAAACTTTTCGACTCATTATTTCAGAAATGACATTAAATTTCATACCCAGAAACCAAATACACAAAAAGAAAACCAAGTTGTCGTGTGTGAGCACGCTACGGGGATAGAAACAGAAAAAGCAAAGCTTCAAAATTTCAATAAAGAACGTGATCCATAAAAGCATATCGACACCGGGCTTACATGGGAACAAAAACCCAGTTCCAGAAACTAAGAAGAAAAAAAGAAAGGCAGCAGGAACCGGTGACTCACGAGTCTGCACCTGTGCCTTGGACACTGACTTGCACAATGGTTTGCTAGGTGTTCGATTAATCGCCGCAAAGAAATCGTTCCCTTGAAGAGACGGTTGAGTTGGATGGACGTCTCGTCGTTCTAGTCAAGTCGCACGTGGATCGGTTCCATATACTGGGCTATAAATTGGGCTTTTTTTGGGCCCATCAAAGAAAAGCCCATAGCACAATGATCACGGAAGAAATCTTACATGGGTTAGAACTCGGGAGAGTTGTTCTTTCTGTCACTCCGTTAGTTTCAATTTTTCTTTCCGTAAAAGTTGAAGACCCTGTAAAAATATGATGTGACTCTGCATTCACCTCTCTGATTAACCCAACTTCCATCTCGTTCATTGGGCCACCATTCGATCTTCCAAATTCAGCGGGGATTATTAATATTATTCTTAAATTACTCTATTGGGCATCTGTTTCTGTTTTTGTTTTAGCTTGTGGTTTTTTTTTTTTTATTTAACAAAAAAAAAAAATCCCAATTGCGTTTATCTTATTTTCACTGATAGATGGAAAGAATGATGAGGGAGTGAGAGAACTCTAATTTAATAATTGGAATTTTTTTTTTTTTTTTGGTTATCGGGGTGATTGGAAGTCATAATTTAATTTAAGAATGGGGAATGTGAATGGAAGAGAAGATGGAAGCAGTGCATCTGGGGTTGAAGAAATAGGAGAAAGTAATAATAGTGTGCAAGAAGAAGGAATCATTGTATCGGATGGTTTGATTGGTCAGTCTCCTCCTCATAGCCCTAGAGCTACTCACTCTCCTCTCATGTTTGCTCCTCAGGTTGGATGTTTTGATTCTTCAGTTATTTCCTTTTTTGTTGTTTTTGTAATTTATCGCTTTTTTATTGCTTTGATCACGTAGGTGTTTATGTTATTAGTGAAAGGAGTTGTATTTCGTATGGTTTTGTGATCAAGTTTTGATTTTGAAATGTAATTGACGCGCGGTTGTTGTTTTCGTGAGATTTTGTTTGGTTTTTTTATGTTGTTGGATCTCAAGAGGAAAGATTTTAATCAATTAGTAGAAAAAGCTTAGTTTTGGTTGGGTTGTAGTGAATTGCCTGTTTGAGAATTTCGGGGATGCCATTGAATTTGACATTATTTGTTTAGTGTCATTTGCTTCTTGTTTCGTGCTCACCAGTTGTTTGATCTAAGTTCTCTTAGAGTTTGTCAGAATCTTGAAGCGCTTCAGTCTGAGAAAACTTTTCAGTTCATTTAACTTCTCCTCCTCTATTTAAAATAGATTTTGGTCGATAAAATGGTGAATGATAATCATGGATTGTCATGTTTAGGAAATGTGTATGATATNGATAAAATGGTGAATGATAATCATGGATTGTCATGTTTAGGAAATGTGTATGATATGTGCCAGTTGTGTCAATTTGGGAGAAAATTCGTAACTTTTATTTTGCTGAAAATAGTAAAGAACATGTTTTGGGTGGCTGGAGTTCTAACCTCATTGATTGCTCGTTTTGATGTTTGTTCCTTTTATCATTATTGTGAAAATTATGGTTATTTGTCGTTTCATTATGTTTCTTTTTCCAGGTCCCTGTGGTTCCATTGCAAAGACCTGATGAGATCCACATTCCTAACCCTTCCTGGATGCAAAATTCTTCTGGTTATGAAGACACCTGTAACGAAGTAAGAATTCCAACAATGATCACCTGGAACCATGATGGTCAGGAAGTAGCAGTGGAGGGATCATGGGATAACTGGAAGACGAGGTTGAAGAAATTCAATGCCTTTTCCCCTCTTAAGTAAATTTCATTATTTCTTTTTGTGCTTTATGAACTCCCATCAAAATGTCTTATGTGTATCCTTTTATGTTGTTGACCAGAATTCCCTTGCATAGATCTGGGAAAGACTTCACTATTATGAAAGTTCTGCCATCAGGAGTTTATCAGTATCGGTTTTTTGTGGATGGACAGTGTAGGCATGCCCCCGACTTGCCATGGGCTCAAGATGATGTTGGCAATATTTACAACATCTTAGACTTGCAGGTAGATATTAAATTTGTTCTCTCTCACAAAGTGTGCATGTTTAATAGTTGTAGCTTAGAGCATTCCTGTTAACATTTTCTCTGTTATTATATGAATGCTGGTATTGCTATTATTTGGATACTGATAAGTATCAGAGTTTCTTCAGCTAAAATGAAAGTAATATGAACTCATCTGCTAAGAGCTGTCAACAATTTAGATACCCTAAACCCTTTGGAAATCTAATTCTATTTGGATTCGTACACCAAAGGTAAACTGTTTAGTTTTCTTGCTGCCACATCCATGTTTACTTTTCCCAAGTCTCATTTGACCTTGCAGTACTTTCAACTTAATGATCATTCACCACTATATCAAATACAAACATGCTGGAGAATTTAGAGATTTGATTTCTGTTTTTATAGAAGTCAAAGCTAAATATATTCCATCCCCATTTAGTGGCATTTATTTTCTTTGCTGCTCAAGTGCATGGAAATTTTTGTTTATGATTTTTTGAGTTCTGTTCAAAATTCTATTTTATCGAAAGCAGATGCATTCTGTAATTGATAGAGATAGGAGATGTTGTACTCCTGTTATTGGAGCAAAGCTCTTGAAGGGAATTTTAATATTTATTAACAATTATTGGTTTTTGATTTATGGACATTTCTTGGTACTGCTAGACAAATACAATCCATTAAGCATACAGGATAAATCTGAATGTTGCTTGATGACAATTTTCAATTGCAACCAATGATTTTTGTGGATGTATGTTGCAGGAATATGTTCCTGAGCACCTTGAAAGCATATCTGGTTTTGAACCTCCTCAATCTCCAGAATTGAGCTATAACAACTTGCAACTGACTGCTGAGGATTTCGCAAAGGAGCCGCCATTGGTTCCTCCGCACCTTCAAATGACACTGCTCAATGTGCCAGCGTCACATATGGAAATTCCGCCTCCTTTATCAAGACCTCAACATGTGGTCCTTAATCATCTATATATGCAAAAAGGGAAGGGCAGCCCATCTGTGGTGGCACTTGGTACAACACATCGATTTTTAGCAAAGTATGTGACTGTGGTGCTCTATAAGTCAATGCAGAGGTAATGATATGCTACAACTATGTCCAACTTTGTAGTCTTCTCTCACTTTATGTAGTTCATATAATTATGGGGAGGTAGGTGCTATGAGAATGGCTTAAGTAGCAAGGAGTCATCATATGGAAACTTAAAGTTGTATTCACATAATATACAAATATTTGATGACTATTCGGCCACCATTTTATTTATTTGTTCTTGATGCTTTTTAATTGTCTTCGTGCTAGAAAATTTGACTATGTAAAGAAGTTTGTGATTTACAAATTAATTGCAGTTAATAAAGTTAGAAAGGGATAGGAGAAAAACCAAATGAAATTATCTTGGTTAGACCTTGCTATTTTGAACTCCTTTATGTGGCTTGATACCTGGTTGCATTGTGCCCTTTACTGTGCATATGGAGCCTCTCGGTCATGTATTCCTGGCACGATGAGGGTAAAGGGGGGATTCCAGGAACTTTTATTATCAATGAAGAATGAACGTCATGACTCTCCACATAGGCTTGTATGTAGATTGAGCTTAATTTATGAAGGGAACCATGTATTTCGGACAGAGTTCTTGGCCCCTAAAGAAGTTTTGTTCTAAGGATAATTCATTTGTGGTATATAAATTTCATATTCCCTATCAACAAGCTGGCAGCTAGACGTGCTTTTTTAGTGTTAGGAATGAACTCTGGGATGTAGTTGAGAATCGAAGTTATGTTTCTCTAACTGATGTTTAGCGGTTCTGAGAAAACCAGATGAAGGAAACGATGATAACGTGAGATTCCATAACTTGTACGTAGATTGAGCTTAATTTTGTCTCGTTTTCGTCCAAATCTTAAAAAGGTTTTATTTTCTTCAATTCTTCTCAGGAAGGGATGAGAATTTCACACGAATGAAATGGAAACCAGAGCAGAACTTAACTAGAAACAGGGCTCGATTTTTATTTATGTGGTTATCTACCGAAAAGATGCAACTTCTAGCAGAAAATTTTCTGCTGTCAACCGTACAGAAGAAGCCTATCTCCTTCACTTCGATTGCAGTAAATAAACACGTACAAAAATGCCAATCAACCGCATAATTCATTGTCTTTCAGCCATAGTTTTTCTTCCTCAACTACTTGAACATTTTAATCTATTTGAAAACGGGACATCCTTCAACAGCAATGCCTGGTGCAGTCGGACATGTTGCCAAGGGGCAATGATCGACATGCGTTCCCCACCACTTCAAATCTATGTTGTTATTTTGCAAAGCAAAGAACAGCAGAACACCCATGAAAGCTGTTCCGGCATCCAGGGCTGCTGATAGAACATAGTTATACTTTTGCCACCAGCGTTTGTGGTATCGGAACATGAAGTAGTTGAAGATCATTCCCGTGACAAGCCAGCTCGCTATGTTGGTCGGAGTTGCTGGTGGCATTCCGGCAAAGCCATAAGATATAACGGGAATGTTTATCAAGGGAATCCATTTCTTTTCCGGGAAAATTTTGCTCAGTACCCATACAGGAACCGGCAAGACGGCTCCTATTAGGAATAACCATACTAAGTTACGGTACAGTCCTCCGGGACCAAACAGCCGTTTTGGTCCAATCAGACCCCATATTACAGAAGCATCGAAGGTTACTCTGTACTTGGGGCAAGTCCACTGGCTGTCGGGATGGAGTGCTTCGACATCACAAATGTTCTCGATACTATCCAACATCCACCATGCAACTGCAAGGTTAACTATACCAGCAACAAAAGTTCCGACCAGCTGTGTTAAAATAAAATGCAAATCAGCATCGTTTTACTCAATTGGCAACAAATGGAGAAAAGGCAGAGAATTTTGAGCCACAAGAACCTGAGCTGTGTACATGCAGCGGGGAGGAATTTTCATGTAGTGCCCGAGTTTTAGGTCAGATAGAAAAGACAGAGCATGGACCGTGCTGGTTCGCCCGTACATCTTGAACAGCAGATTTGCAATGGGTTTTCCCGGTAGAACATAACCGATCATGAACTGTGCTATGATATCGTATCCGGGTTGCTGCAAAATAGGAACGAACAGACATCGTTAAGATGGAAAATTCTTTCTTCATTCCAACTCTACCTTAAAACGCCGTAATCTTTTACATGATTGAGTTTGGTACCTGGTTGGTAGTTGCTTGAATGACTCCGATCGGAAGGGTGACGATCCAAGCCAAAGCAAAGGCGAAGAGCATTCCCCACCACGGCAGTTGCACTTCATCTTTATAGACAAAAGACATTAACAGAGAAAAGCCAATGCTTCCTACTAACAGTATATAGAACCACCATTGTGGAACTTGTTTGTAACTTTTCATCAGTTTTGCATGGATGTCTAGTTTCACGTTCTTCATTGCTGATCTACTCTGCTTCAGGATATCACTGGAGAAACAATTTGATTTTAATATCATCGAACAGACGACTTACTGTGAAACATTTACATATTACAAGCAAGCAAGAAACGAACCTACCTTCCATGAAACAGAGCCACATGAGTGAGAGTTGCTGTGAATCTCGCAAATCCTGATCCGATTGATAAGGCGAAGAGAGGGCTAAGGTAAAGTTTGCCATAACTATCATAAGCAGCAACATTTAGATCATATTGTGGAGTCAAGATTTTGGTGGTATCATACTTATGCCCACTGGTAGTGAACAGCTGATTGGAAAAAATTGGGAATTTCCGGGCATCGAACGTGTCATACTTCCAGTAACACAGAGGAATGACTATGTAGATGAACATGACAAAACCTATCCCAACATTGAGAATAGATGTCCATGGTGTCACCAGAGGACTGCCGTGATAAGCTGAAATCCCCGCCCAGTCGAGAGTAAATGCGCCGATGCCAAGTCCATGGTAACCGGATCCAATTTGCTGTGCCGTTATACTGTGAGGCCATGCCCAGCAAACCCAGGAGAAGAACGTCAAGATTGGAAACAGGTAGCCCGGAAGTGCATAATAAGCAAAGCTTGCGGCCAATGCAACAAGGAAAAATTGCATCCTGGTCAATCCTTTGGATTTCGATTCCTTTTCGTGAAGTGCTCTGTAACAACCACAAACACAAACAAATTAATTAAATTATCAACATCATATGTGTGACAATATCCGGATTACATGTCGTGCAGGGAGAATCATAGCTCGTGAAATGAATTCTCGACGGTGAAGAGTGCTGAGAATATTGGTAGCTTTGAAATCACTCTTCATTTCTCCTATGGAGAAATATTTAGACAGCAAAGGGAATAAAATTAAAGGTCAATTTCTAAGTAGGTTTGACGCCACTAAGTATTGAAAACTCAACCTGCTCAAATCATGTAAAGGCTGAGGTTTTTGTTGTTTTGGGGTCCCACACTGATGGAAAAATCTAAGATTCCGGAAGTTCAATCTCTTTTCCGTTTCTTTCCCAACATTTTCTTGTGAGCCAAACAGAAGTTTTAGAAAACAGCGAATGTGAAAGATAGACAGTCAAACCTGAACAGAGAAACCTGCGCAAGATTTGAAGGCCACCACATCTCCGCAGGATCAACCAGGTACCTCCTAAACATTCCAGCCCACCCATATCCCAATATCTGCATATTCGAACGCCATTAAGCAACCCAGGAAGGACTGAATTGCAAAGAAATCAAAATAAGCGCGAGAACAGTTTATTTAACCTCACCTGAGTTGTCAAAACTATGAGAAGTCCACAAAGAAAATTCAAGCTTTGCTTGTAATAAGCTTTCATAACAGTTATGGCACCAATCGAGTACGCATCACCCCCACCATAAGAAACCCCACAATTCGCAAAGATCGTAATAATCACATGCTCCTTAATATTAAACGGTCCAGGATTCAGGTTAAAACTCCATCCGAAAACTTTGAACTCCTTCCTGGGAAGAGTTCTGGCCATGAACTTGCCAATTGGAAGCACAGAAATCTGCATGAGGATTGCGGAAATGGTGAGTGGCTGAGTTCGGAAGGTGAAGAATGTGTTGAGGAAGATTAACAACGTGCATGAAGTTATACCAAGAAACCATGCACGAAAAGTCATGACTGGCATTGTTGGGTCATCGGTTTCCGGCAC
>CP135547.1:91673-136626 GCA_032402905.1 Khaya senegalensis | reverse complement strand
ATTTGTGATTATTACGTTGGCACTATGTATAATTTTCAATTGATAGAAAGTTCCAAGTTTTAGACAGTGAAGTCATGGACTCAACAATTCTGGGTTTAAGGAATCTTGAATGACCAAATACGCATGCCATCATTTTATTCTTTGCTAAATGCTAGCTGCCATAGCCTCACCAGCCTCACCTATATAAAATTTAGCAAGTCTGATGGTGTACAGTGATCGAACCAGGTGGTTAAGATTTACACATCAATTAGTTCACAAGAAGACAGAAAAGAGAAGGCGAAGGCAACTTATTATATGGAGGATTTTGATATAACTAAGAATACCCAAAGACAAAGAAGGTGAATATCAAGATAGATGGGGTGAAGTAGATGAAATTAAGGAATGACACACATATAAAAGTGACTCATAAACTAATTAATTCAGGAAATAATGTGCTGCCGGTTGGTTGGTTGGTTCGATGCCTGATGGACCAAACTATGCATTGCTTCATCATTCTCAATCTATCAGTTCAAATCCACATGATGACTTAGTTATGGTTAAACTATGCAATATACAATTACACTTTTAAAGTCCCTATCAGTGTTTCGAAAATATTGGACTTGTTTAGGAGGTTTGAATCCTTGAATTTATTAAGGGTATTAAAATTAGTATAATATACAAAGCGATGGGTGTCGAGAATTTTAACAACGACAGTAAACGAAGAGACTTCTTTCATATTACCATTGTACAGATAGCGTTTCTTAAATAAAAAACCAAGTCTACCGACAATGCTGACCGCCACAGTTTTATTTCCTTTGACAACTAATACTCTTTATATGTACATGTGACGTGTTCTTGAGATTCTTTTTCCCTTAATATATAAGACCGTTGAATGCTGAGCTCGTTATTTCAATATTCAACGCTGTAGTAATCAGTACTGTTTCATTTTCTTGGGGTTCAGATCTGATCGAAACCATGTCGGACAAGGTTTGCAAATGAAATCTTTCTCTCTTTCGTTTGTGTTCCCTTGATTCCTAATTTATAATCTGTTCTCTAATTTTTTCGGCAGGTTATAATGGTGCTGAAAGTTGACCTTAAGTGCTCGAAATGTTACAAGAAAGTAAAGAAAGTTCTTTGTAAATTCCCTGGTGAGTTTTTTGTTTCTGTGTTTACAGTACATTTGTGATAGAAAATGGTTGATCGATGAGCTAAGATGTGAATTTTGTGAACAAGAGAAATTCAAGACCAGATATACGACGAGAAGCTGAACATAGTGACGATCAAAGTTGTGTGCTGCTGTCCGGAAAAGCTGAGGGACAAGATTTGCTGCAAAGGTGGCGGTACAATCAAGAGCATTGAAATCAAATCAAAGGAGCCTGAGTTGAAGATAGAGCCCCAGAAGAGGAAGGAACCAGAGAAACATAAAGAGCCTGAGTTGAAGAAAGAGCCAGAGAAGAAGAAGGAACCAGAGAAACATAAAGAGCCTGAGTTGAAGAAAGAGCCAGAGAAGAAGAAGGAACCAGAGAAGCATAAAGAGCCTGAGAAGAAGAAAGAACCTGAAAAGTCCAAGGAGAAACCACAAGACAAGCCTAAAGTTACCTTCGTTGACCTGCCAAAATCACCACCAAAGGCTCCGGAACCTGTGCCGGGCTACCCACCCTCTTACCCATTTGGAGTGTGTTGCCCGGAATGTTATGGAGGGCGCGTCGGGGGGCCATGTTACCACGGCGGGGGACCACCTCGTTGTTATGATGGTTATTATGGAAGGCCGGTGTATGACAGCTGGGGATGCGGAGGACCACCTCGTTTTTACGATGGTTATTACCACTGCCGTTCTGATTACTTCTCCGAAGAAAATTCTTCAGGTTGCACAATCATGTGAACTAATGGTGCCAGCATGGTCAATGCACTGTAATTAGTCATAATCTTGTGGTTTCCTTTGTTTGATGTTGTGCAAGTGCTTATGTTTGAACATGATCTAAAATTAATAAGGGTTTTGAGTATTGTTTTTGTTGGTCCTAAATAAAGTTTGATTGATTGATGAGATGTTCCATCAATCCACCTTTTGTCTTAATTATGACCATGTTTTGTCATACAATGTTGTCTATTTAAAATTCTTTCGTACGGGGGATTGGTCATGTTATGGTATGATTGTATTTTAAAAAATTTTTAATTATTAAATTTAAAATAAAAAATAATATTTAAAATACATAATAACAAATTTAAAATATATAATTAATAATATTTAAAATTTTAAATTAATAATATAAAAATTAAAAAAAATAAATATAATGATAGCTCTGGGAATCATAAATGATGTTGTATTTTTGGTAAGTGTCGTTGAAATAGTTTGGTAATGTGGGCCGCACCCAAGTCTTTTTGATTTATTGAAGTGTTAATTTGGGCTCAGAAGCCTAATATACATTGCTTAATTAAATAATTTGGGAATTAAGCTATTATTAGATTAGATTTTAATTTTAACATCTTTCTTCAATTAATGGACGTATTTGCCCTCAACAAAACACAATAACTAGAACTTTTGAGAGTTACAAGGAGGTTAATATTGTAAATTAGTAAATTTGACAAGTATGAAATGTCGATCGTGTTGACGAGGCATTTGGCGTCTGGAACTCAAACCGGGGCCTGCAGGGATTTGAAAAAAAATGGCTTCCAATATCTGCAACTCAGCTTCTTCTCTCTTCCATGACCGCCAACCTGTCCTGGATTCTGTCTTTTCAAAGCCAAAGCCTGGAACAAGAACTTTCAATTTCTCTTTTCGGGTCAATTCTCTCTTATTTCACGCGAAAGCCTCTATCCAAAAAAGCCATGTTTCTTTACAGGAAACCCAAAGCGCAAACCCTACTGAGGATTCGGAAACTTTTCAGTACCCAGATGGAAAAAATGGTTCTTCGTCGAAAAGTTACATCTGGGTCAATCCCAGAAGTCCCAGAGCTTCAAAGTTGAAGCAGAAGTCGTATGATTCCAGGTACACTTCGCTTGTTAAAGTAGCTGAAGATTTGAGTTTGTACAATGCCACGGAAGATGATGTTGCTAGTGTTTTAAGTGTTTTGGGTTATGAGTTTTTGGAGCAAGATTGTGTGATTATTCTTAATAACATGTCCAACCCGGATACTGCATTGCTTGCATTGGACTATTTTCAGAATAAGCTGAAGGCGAGTAGGGAGGTGATTCTTTATAATGTGACTATGAAAGTGATGAGGAAGTGTAGAGATTTGGTCAAAGCCGAGAAGTTGTTTGATAAAATGCTTGACAAAGGGGTGAAGCCTGATAATGTGACGTTTTCGACTTTGATTAGTTGTGCTAGGATGTGTAATTTGCCTGATAAGGCTGTTGAGTGGTTTGAGAAGATGCCTAGTTTTGGGTGTGACCCCACCCTGATACGGTTACTTACTCATCTATGATTGACGCCTATGGGCGGGCTGGAAATATAGATATGGCTTTGAGTTTGTATGATCGAGCTAGGAATGAGAAATGGCGTATTGATCCAATGACATTTTCTACGTTGATTAGATTGTATGGAATGTCTGGAAATTTTGATGGTTGCTTGAATGTTTATGAAGAAATCAAGGCTTTAGGTGTTAAGCCAAATATGGTTATATATAACAATTTGTTGGACGCTATGGGAAGAGCCAAGAGGCCTTGGCAGGCTAAGATTATTTACAAAGATATGACAAACAATGGACATTTGCCAAATTTTAACATCTATGCATCTCTATTACGGGTTTACGGGAGGGCAAGATATGGTGGGGATGCCCTTTCTGTTAATAGAGAGATGAAGGAGAAGGGAATGGAGTTGAATGTTATTCTTTATAATACACTCTGCCATGTGTGCTGACCTCGGCTTCACCGATGAAGCTTTTGAGATATTTGAAGACATGAAGAGTTCTGGAACTTGCAAACCTGACAGTTGGACATTTTCTTCCTTGATTACCATATGTTCATGCAGTGGGAAAGTTTCTGAGGCAGAGGCCATGTTGAATGAGATGTTGGAATCAGGTTTTGAGTCTAATATCTTTGTTCTAACATCACTTATCCAATGCTATGGAAAAGCCCAGCGTATTGATGATGTTGTTGGGACATTCAACCGACTGCCAGACTTGGGCATAACTCCTGATGATCGGTTTTGTGGCTGTCTTCTGAATGTCATGACTCAAACGCCAAATGAGGAGCTTGGTAAGCTTGTTGAATGTGTTGAGAAATCCAATTCAAGGCTTGGGAATGTGGTAAAGCTTCTGTTGGAGCAAGGGAGTGAAGGTGATTTTAAAACGGAAGCATCTGTTCTCTTTAATTCAATTAGCAATGACGTCAAAAAAGCTTACTGCAGTTGCTTAATTGATCTCTGTGTCAATCTCAACCTGTTGCAAAAGGCATGCGAGCTGCTAGAACTGGGGCTTACCCTGGATATTTACAGAGATCTGCAGTCGAGGTCTCCAACTCAGTGGTCTTTACATCTGAAGAGTCTCTCTCTGGGAGCTGCACTGACGGCATTACATGTTTGGATAAATGACCTGTCGAGGGCACTTGAATCTGGAGAAGAGTTCCCACCATTACTTGGAATCAATACTGGGCATGGGAAACACAACTACTCTGACAAAGGCTTAGCTAGTGTCTTCGAATCACACTTGAAGGAACTAAATGCTCCTTTTCATGAGGCTCCAGAAAAAGTTGGCTGGTTTCTGACTGCAGAAGCTGCAGCCAAGTCATGGTTGGATTCCAGAAACTCACCTGAATCAGTTGCCCCGGAGTTGCTTGCCTCGTAATTGTCTAGCATTCCAAAAACAGCTCTTGACATCCGTTTGTATGCTTACCAAATGATGCATTCACCTTCGCAAACTTCCTCTTTGTTATGTTCTCGCATTATATCTCTTGATAGAGGAAAAAATTTTGTACTATTAGACTAACTTTTGTTCATACTCTTTAAGTTTTAGAGCTAAAGAAACCATGCAAAATTTTTAAATTCTTCTTTCCTGCTGGGATTGTCATGTTTGTGGGGTCCAGCAATGAAAATAATAATAATAATAATAATTGACTTTTTGGTAGCCTATAAAAACCAACAGGAAGTTGACTTCCAAACTGTATTCTATTTTTCTCTACGAGGCATTTTGCAATGAACATTGCAGAGACATTTGACCTTGTGGAGATAAAACAATATTATCAAACATGGTCTCCGTTAATGCATACTTGCACCCGCTCTCACCATTGACTGGCTAATTAAAAACCCAGATGGATTAATGTCAAGTAGCAAACCAAGTATGCATTTCCCTTTTCTTTAGAATTTATGACCTATTACCAAAACATATGATGGTTTGCACATTAGATTGCTTTCAACGTGAAAACAATTGAAAGCAACATTAGAAACTGATGAGAGTTCAAACTCAAATGATCAATTCACCATGGGAAATCGTGTGTATGTTATGTCTTTCAATTTCCACAAGAAAGTTAGAGTTCTCCCTTTGAATGATGGAGAAAAAGACTTCCAAATCTTAACGCCTATCAGAAGTATCACTTCCAAGCTCGAGTCAGGGGAGGTTAAGCAAGAAAGTTGCAAAAGGGGAAGAGTGAAGATTGTGATCACCAGGCAGCAGTTGGAGTTGCCGCTGAGAAATGCAAAGAAGTTCCAGTCTGGAAAAGTTTCCGTCCGATTCTCTAGGAAATTTAAGGAAGAGAATCGGAAGCATCCTTCTTTAGCTACCATTCCAGAGGTTCCCAACCTTCGATAAGCTTTTTCTTCTGGTTGGTTTGCACAATAATTTACCGTTTATGCATTGTGTAGTTCACAACAAGGTAAGAGTTAGCTGCGCGCGAGCACTCTCCCTACACTACAATAATTTTTTTTTGGCTCTAATTGAGGATTATGGTTGTAATGTCTCAAGATGTTCTTTCTGTTTGTGTCTTTATAGCTAGTAAAATCAATACCCTTACCATTTTAATGGGTATGAGAATTTAAATGGCAAAATACAATATCGCCATGAAACAGTGGTCTGTTTCTCTGCAGTGTTTAGATTAAAATACTCTGTTCTCCATACCATGTATGCAATCAATCGGCCTTAGCTTGAATGCAATCGGTCATTGGAGTTTCTTTTTTTCATGGTTATGGAAATTGTGAGGATGGAAAATTTCTTAACAGGGAACAGTTTTTGAAATGATATTATTTGCACTTTGTATAAACAAACGATTCATATTTTAGTCATCCAGCACAATTCATACTGCAGTTTGAGATCATAAACAGACCATAGAAATTCATATCGTATACAAACCTGGGAAAACAAAGTTCAACACAATCCTAGGAAATTAAAATTTTAGCTTCCTTTCTCTCACAATCTCCATTGAATCATAACTTATTTCAACTAGCCATCATCAATCTGTAAGACCGGCCATATTTACAATGAAAAATCAGAAGAAATGGGTAAAGAATCAAACGAATTGCTGAGGCCTGCACAATTTCTCCACACCAAGGAATCTACCTTCAAGGTGCTTTGCTTACCCTGCTGTATTCCAAACCATCCAGAATGTTAGTGAAATCAACAGAGAAAAAAGAAGCAGCTTTTCAACAGATATTTAACCAACCTTCTGGAGGAGCTTATGCTTCTGATCCTTCTGGTATCATCCGATTTCACAGGCAAAGCTTCCTTTTCTCTAGCTGCTGCTTCTCTCTTAACTTTCTTGGATTCTACTTCGATGGATTTTGTCAATGCATCAACCTTCTTCGTTAACATCTGAAATGAAATTACTTAAAACGTTTAATGTTCATGCTTTCAGTTAATTTGAGTCAAAGGAGGAGAAACAGAGAAGAATTCACCTTGATTTCTTCCTCTTTGTCATTCAAGCAACTGTCTTTTGCCTCACAAAACTTCCTTAAATGAATGACTTCCTTTTGCAATCTGTCATACAGAAACCCGGAAACCAAATCTTCACCATCCGGGTTGGCATTTCCCTTATTTTTCGAATCATCATTGCTACCAACTTGGTTTTTGACATCTACTGAAACAATTGTATCATCATACTTAAACTTGTCGACATTAGTGCCTTTCTTCTCCTTGACTTCAGCATTTTCCTTTCCATTGCTATCAAAAACCTTACTTTTCGATGTCCATAAACTTTTCCTCGGCACATTGTCTCCAGAAGAGTATTTGTTTCCGAAGCTATCAGCTCGTTTTAGTCCCGCAATAGCATTGACCGTTCCATTTTCTGTGTTTAGCTGCTGCAATAGAGAGCTTCTATTGATGGAAGCTCTTGGCTGTGATGTAGATCTCTTCCTTAATCCACGATTGGCTGTCAAGAACCCAAAAATGTTGCTGGATTTTTCTGTTATTGGAGACCCACAAAACGTGTTACGATTTCCTGACAAACTTGACCCATGCTTTAATCCTTCTTCCAATGTCTTTAGCCTTAGCTTCAGTTTCTCCTGCAAAAAATCCACATTAGCACAAAAATTCAACTGATTCAGGACGATTTCAAGATTTGTAGATATAGAAATCAAATTGAACCTTCAGTTGTGCTTCTGCCTTGGCTGTTCTCTCAGTGATTGCCAGCTTATCTTTCAATCTTTGCATCTCAGCCTAGATATACAAGGATGTGATCATTCATACGAGTCCAAGAAATTTTCAAACATTTCAGAAATTGGGTTCCGAGAACTTTTTTTTCAGTACCTGAAGTAATCTTCTCTCCTCCAGCCATTGCCTGACAGGCATAACTTTGTCATTTTCATCCTTCCATTCATTAGCCACAACTGTTGCTACTCGGTTTGCTGAAACTTTAGCTCTGGCAAGCTCCCTCTCGAGGGTCCTTTTCTCGTCCTGAAAATTTAAGCTAACGAGATCAACGAATTGTTACAGCGATGAAAATGAGAACACATAACTTTGACACCTACATTTAGTTCAGAAATTTGTCGCCGATAGTCACGAATTGCATTGGCTGCAGTCCCACTTGCCAGAATTGCCTCCTCGAGTTCTTTGATTGTTTGACTAAGCTTTTCAACCTCCAAGACCTTTTGGCGATTGGTTTTCTCCAGGATTCTGTTCTCCTCCTGCATTTTGTACATCAAAATTGGCTAAATTACTTCAATTCTTACTACATACATACATAAAATGTAACAAATTCTAGTGGAGAGATCATGCCTGGCATATCTCAATCTGTCTCCTCAACTCAAAATTTTGGTTTTGCACTTCCTCAACTATTAAAGCTCTTTCTAAAGCACTTCTCAAGATCTTCTCTGCTTCGAGCAAAGCTGATTCTTTTGATTTCGTGAGACGTTCCAAAGCCTTCTTGTCCTCTTGAAGTACTGCAATCTAAAAAGGAAAACATAAAAGTGCTTGCAGCATGAGAAAATAAAACAAATGCTCATTTCATTTTTGCCCATGTCCGTGACCATTCCATACCTGATTTTTGTACATTTTAACCTCTGCTTCGAGAGGGGCAAGGACAGATTCAATAGGAACAGATTCATCATCCTTCAGATTTGCATGCACCCTTCTAAGAGTTCCTTCCGCAGCATACTGTGCAGCCAATGCATCTCTCTTCTCACTTGTTACTTTCTTGATTTCAAGATTCTGGATTGAAAATTTGGAGAAAGAAAGAAGTCTTATTCTCACAAGTTAACCTTAAATGCGCAGAATTCCGATAATTAATGGTAAGACCTTGAACTACCTTTTGTTGGAGAAGATTTTCGGTGACTCTGACTTTCTCATCTAGCTTGTTAACCTCACTTCTAAGCTGCAAAAAATAGGAGAAAAACAATTAAAATGTGATCATGAAGTGTGCACTCTTGCACAGATATCAAATTCAACTTTAGTTCCTTGGTTAGAAATTCTCAATACCTCTTCTATAGCTTTATCTTTCAGAACTTCACTTGCTCTCAGTGCCTTGATTTCACCCACGGCAGCTCCAAGCTGTCTGTCCTTTTCTGAAACAAATGTCAAAAACTATTGTCATGATTCTTGAAACACCCTAAGACAAAGTGTAAGAATCAAAAGGCCAGCTCAGCAGAACGAGAATCCCGTATAACTTTCAGTACAGAAACAGAACAAACACTCGGGAAGAAAGAAGAGAGAAAACCTTTAAGCTGATTTTGCAAGCGATTGAGTTCTAACACAACAGGATCAGGATGAGAAACTGACAACTCTTCAGCTCCTCCAAGTTTCAGTTCATCACAACCAACCATTTTTCCTTCTGTTTTGGCAATTATCTCAAGAATGCAGAAAAAGGTACAAGAAAAACCAGGCGGAACCAGGGGTTTATTAAGAGGGTTTTGTGTGAAGAGTCCATAACTTCAAGGAATTGACCGCAAATAGAGGAAGGATTTTCCCTTATTCTGAAGCAATATCCGAAAGTTACATTCATGAGAACCGGCCAAGCCGGCTCTCATTTTTGACAATAACGGTTGATTTTGATTTCAAAAACTTCAATTTCTTAACTGAAATGATAAGCTTAGAGCATTCATTATCTTCTTTGCAAACTTTTAAACAATAATAAATTATTCTCAACGGTTCTGATTGCAAATATTGTGTTAAATTTGCATCAAATTTATAAAACAATTATCTAATCACCTAATCTAATTTTATAAATACATTTGGACTGTTCATGGTAGCCAAAGAAAGGTTGGCAATAAGTGTATTGGTTGATATCAAAACTTACCAACCAAAGTATAACAAGTGAAAATTACATGTAATTTTTTTAAAAAATTTTAGGTGAAATGGTTTTGTTATATATATATAATTGACATATTATAATAATTTATCAATAGAGGAAGAGAATTTTTTTTTAATAATTTTATTAGTATAATGAAAAAAATTTATAATTTTTTTTATTTTTTTAATTTATTTTTAATAAATTTTTTTTATTGGTTGAATAATCATATCATGTCAACTACACTAACGTAATAAAATTATTTCGCTTAAAATTTTTTTTAACTTTTCTTAAATTATTTATTAATCTGAAATTATTTTATTTTATAACACTTATAGTTAATTACTAATAATTTTATTTCACAATAATTATAAATTAAAAATCATACCATATTATTATTATTATTTAAAATGTAAGATTGATATCTTTTTTCTTTATATTAAAATGATCTAATTATAGACACATTTAATAGATGTTTGTTCATATTAAAACTTGTATTTGGAGAGAATTTTAATCCAAAATTTGCATACCCATTTGAGAAATTGTGATGATGTTTGTCGATTGTTTCATAAATGTGATGGGTACAAGGTAGGTATCAATGGATTCTCGAAGGGTTTGTTAAATAATTTGGAGCATAAGTGTAAGTAATAGCTAGAATGATTCTTTGGTATGATTTTGGAGAGGATTGCGTCAATGAAAGATATGTATATCTGCTTTTTATATTGAAGATGAAGAGGAAACTATTGAGAGACTTTTAAATAATGGTCATGGTCTGGTTTTTGTTGATGAAAAGCTTTGATTTTAAAGTCATTAAATTGCTTAAGCGTTAAATATTCCTTAAACCATGCCTTTAAATTGAACCTAGTGGAAGCCACTCAACCATAATTTTGAACCTAAACAACAAAAAAATGAGGTGTTGATGTGACTTATTTGAAAGTGACAAACTAATAAAGTGGCTTGTAAGAACAAAATCAAACAAATACTAAATTTTAAAGAAATAATAACATATGAGTCCTTAATTATTTTATATATTTTTTATAAATAAAAATATAATTTATTTTAAATTTTAAATTTTTATTTATACGACTAAATTATGAAATAAAATTACTAAAAATCAAATACAAATAGAGGAATAAATATTTTCAAGTTAAAATTTGTATTTATTAAGTATTTTAAACGTTTTACTTTTAAAGTAAAAATATATTAGTTCCGAATTTTTTTTTTTTCAGTAACTTATAGTAGGGACTTATTTGATAAATATTAAGAAATTATATGCTTGTTTGAGCACTTATACAAAGTTAGAGACTCTGATGTTGTTATCCCAAATGAAAATGTGGAGAGACAGCTTGTTCATCTTTGCTTTGAAGAATACATGGAGCTATCCAATCCAGCTGTTGGGTGCTTATTCAAAGCCATAGCCATTTGGCAAATTCTCGAATTAAATAACAATAGAGGACAAAAGGAAGAGTCTACCATCTCCACCTACAACATAAACAACCCCAAATAGAAAAAAATGTAAGTACCCTCGTAATCCCAAAAGAGTCAAAGGGGCTTATGATTTAATTACATAAGCTATGATTTTTTTGAATAATCATTACTTTCATTAAATTCCCCTTAAACAATTGTTTCTTGTAGGTGGTGCCAAGTGGGATCAAGTTTACTTTTAACTAGTGTTTTCTTCATTGATGGGCTTTGAATTGATCGGCCCATTTATGAGAGCCCAAATTTGGGACCATGAATGAACCCAAATGAGATTTGATGGGCTTCAATATCACATGACAATGTGGCAGACCAATCCCATAAGTGCACAAAGAAATATATGCCAAAACATTCCATCACTTTCTTGGAATGGCCACTTTCCCACCGAACCAAATTTTGTTTTTAAAAACAACAAAAGCATTTCCAAAATACAAATTGCACGCCCCTAAGGGGTGGGTGTTTCAGTAATTGGAGAAACATGGACAAAACTAGGTGGTGAATGTTTAGGAAGCAAGAAGAATCTACTTGAGAGGTAATGGCAAAGCAATTTTTGAAACTATTATTGAAATCATCATCTCAAACATTCAATTACTACCTAAACAGAGAGGTAATAAACTTTCTGCACTTCTCTGTTTTGAGTTGTAAGAAGTCTCTTGAACTTAAGAAGAAGCCATGGATATTACAGCAAAGCTTATGCAATACAGATACCAATTAACTGTTACCATTGTTGGTTCTTTGCTTCTTGGCTTGTTGTCGTATGCAGCACCTCGTATGCTCACCATTCTGGCCTACCTTTGGCCTCTTTTCGCATCAACAGCTATGTTCCTGGCGTTGATAATCGCTTTTGGTGGCATTTCTCAGCTGGCAACCGAAGCTCATGCTGAAAAGGCCGGTGAAGGACTACTAGATTATGTTGCAGGATGACCGGAACATATAGGGGAGAATCAGAGATATGAGCAAATAATAATAAAAACAAAGTTCATGTCTGATGTCTCAATCTCAGAAAAATAGGCTCACAAAGTATATCTATCCTTTATAACTATTTCATTACATACAAACAAGTGTATCTCTTTCTTTGCACTTGCTTCTTCCTATGTGAAAACGCTGGAATGTCAATCAAAATGTAAAAGCCAGAATACTAAATGCGAAAACTGTTGGAGATAATTTTCAACAATAATGCATGTATGTATGAATATATATATATACAAGAAAAGTTATTTATACGTTAATGGCCAAACATCCAAATCAAGCATGCATATTCGTATGAGAACATATACACAAATAATGCCAAAGTCAATTATGTTTTAATGGGCCATTTTTCAAATCGTGCATGTGTGGCCTAATTGTGCAAATTAGTGATATGGGTACTACAGCGCCAGGCTGTGGTGCCCAACATACAGTTTGGCACTGTAGCACCAAGTTGTAATGCCCACACTCTGTTTTGCGTATTATATGCAGCGCCACGGGTTGAAAAGACATATCCCTTTAATGTATTGTTTTATATTTTGATTTAATCTATATTCTATATTAAATTTAAACATTATTTAATAGTTATAAATAAAAGAATATCATAAATAAAGGTATCACTACGAAGAGTTGCATATATATCTATAAAAAAGAAGCATGAGATGATTTTAAGAGAGAAGAAGAGCAACTAAAATTTTTCCTACTTTTTTTTATTATTCTTCTAAAATTCTTTTTACATTAAATTCATATTTTCTTGTATTAAAATACCAGTATTTTGTTTATCTACAGAAACAAAATATTGATTCTTGACAAATTTATAACATTTAAAGATATTCAAGTTTGTTTTCATTAGTACACAACGAAGGTAAACACAAGTGCTTCATTTTATTTTAGAGACATATTTACTTAATTCAACTACATCATTAGATTGGTGGGGGACAAATAGTGTATTAAGAAAAGCGAGTGTTACGTGATTTGAAGCACATTATCTACATATTTGTTATTTATCTCTACACATTATATTGTTGTTATTTATTATTATTTATTTCATCTAAAATTATTTTCTCCTCTTTTCCTACTTCACTTTGAAAATTCTTACTCTACTATACACACATCCCACCAACGAAAACACTGTAGCTTGATTATCTACAGTATTGACTTATGTATTTCCTAGCAAATCTAGTAATCTTTAACAGACAGGTTCTTGAAAGTAAGATCAAACAAGAAAGTTGCTTCAAGTTAGCTCACTAATTCTTTTGTTAAGTCCCTTTGATCCGGGGTTATCTGTTAACGAATTTATTAGTGTGAACATTACAGCAATGGAGAACGAAAACAATAACCAGAGATGTAAATTGGTGACTGTCCTTAAAATTATTTTATAACTACCCTGACAAACGATTTTCCATAAGCCAAACAATCCGTGAATCTATCTGTTGCTACTCTCAGCTTTATAAATTCACTTGAAACCTCCCATAAATGTCACTGGAATCTGCAAATAGATGTTCCAGGAAGGAATAATGCATGCCAAGATCTGCTAAAATCCCTCTTTGCTTTTTAAGTATGGTTGTTCGTTTCCTTTTCCTAACTCTCTTAAAGAAGACTCATCACAAGTTGCACTTGAATCTTTTTTGTCTAACTATACCTTTTCATCTGTGGTTGATTTTGTTTGTGATACAAGGCACCAGTTTCTTGTCCTGTTGCAAGTGAATCATGTGACTGGTGGTTGCTTCGTAGTTATTTACAGCAGTAGTCTCCCTTAAAATAAGCTTGAAGAAAAAAAAAAAAGCACTTACCAACCTAACTGTCCCATATGGTTAAGCTCATTAATTGTGATCCTATAACAGGTTTCTTGACAGTAGTTAATAGTTGACAAGCAAAGTAAAATGGAGCATTCATTCTGTTAACATGCATTTCTCTCCTTTCAAAGCTAAATTGTTTTTTATAGAAGTAATCATCCAACTGTAATGCAACAAATCTTCTTCCAAACTTTAGAAAAAAAAAGGGAACAAGAACTTCTGTTGAAATGTTGAATTTCATGCAGATGCACCATGCTGCAATTCTTTCATTTTTACTAACTAGTAGATAGCATAGAATCTTTATGTAGATAAAAGCATATTACTCAATCTAAGAACTTCGTATTTTCTTGTGCTTGCAGAGAAATGGTTCCATGAATGTGAGTACAATTGGAATTAGATTCAATAGCTCAATTTATTAGATTCAATAACTCAATATAAGAATTATTTTGACTAACCAGATGATTGAGACAACATTAAGTCTGAGGCAGTCAAAGTTCCTGATTGATCTGCATCGAGCACTCGAAACCTTTCCATCAAGAGTGAAATATCTTCCATGCTAATCTTCCCCATTTCCTGCAGGTTATATACGACAAATTCTGCTGCACTGTGATAAAGAAAACCAAAGCCATACATCATAAATGAAGCAAAAATTAATAGTGCAAGCATCGAAAGAAAAATGAGCTTGCCTGACTGATTTGTCATGATCAAGATCTGCAGCCGCAAGATCCGAGAATGTAAGTTGTCGAGTAAGAACCCATTTCACGAATGATTCTCGCCTCCTTTCGGTGTATAACTCAGTAAGGTAGAGAAAGAACTGAGCTAAGCATATGGTACCACTCAATATCCAAAATACAGCAAAAAATCTACCCATTGTAGTTGAGAAACTCTTATCTCCATATCCCAGAGTAGTGATGGTGGAACAAACACAATAGAAAGCATCGACAATTTTTAAACTTTCGACGACAGTTAAGAAAACAGTTCCCAGAATTATTAGCCCCAAAAGTATGAACGTAGCTGTCAGTAATTTGTACTTCACTTTGTGACTTTCAACCATTTTAAGAACTTCAGATGAACCTACTTTTTCAATTTTCTGCATCGCCCCGGCCAAAAGAATTTCCTGCTTTTCGACAAGATAATCTGCTGCTTTACCAAGAAAAAGGCCGACCAGAGCCATGCCGGTGAAAACATAAATGCAAGCAAGCAATTTTGCCAATGTGGTATGGGGCAAAAGATCACCATATCCGACAGTTGTCATTGTGACAACACAGAAGTAAATGGCATCAAGAATCCCATTTGTTTTCACACCCTCAATCTGATTACTGATTAAGAAGAAACAAATCGTTCCGACACCCAGATATGCAGCTAAAAACATAAAAACTTTCTTGAACGTAACGTCTGAATCCTCAGCTAATCCTGAACCTATAAGAGATTCAGATACATTTTGTGCCGGGCAGATTATACCCGCTGGAGCAGAGATACAGCGCAAGATTCTTCTTCGCTGGAGGGCAATTTTTTCATTCAAATTTGGACAAGTTGCTGACTTACTAAGCAGAGGCCGTCTAGCATCATCATTTGACATCATCAGATCATACAGCCGGTAAAACAACTCAAAATATACAAAATTAACATGAAATTTCCACACCAAAAAAAAAGATTGCATCAAAACTGTTCATATCTATTAAAATCAACAGAACCCAAACTGCATGTTGATACGAGCAGCAGCAGCCACCCTTAGCCGGGTGGTAGCTCATCTCCTGATCCTGGTGTGCAATAGGAGAAAATATTTCAATCTGAAAGCAAATTTTCGAACAGTACCGCGTTACTAAGCATCTAAATTTGACCCATACCTGGTGAAGAAGCAGCTTTATTGTTGATGCAGTTATCAAAGGAAAATACACATTAATATGCAGAATGCATAATGGATTCAAACAGGAATTACAGCAAGATGTGAAAGAAAAAGCGATCAAAGGAAGCGGGAAATTCGCGCTACTTGATACACGCAGTTAAGTTATCGCCACCACAGAAATCCAACGCGGAGATGGACTCGTTACGCGCATGACATATAAAGTGCTTTGATTATACCTCGCGACAGAGTAAATTATGGAATTTCATTACGTTCCACAATCGTTGACATTACATACTGTGCAAAAATCTTATTATCTTATCTTCTTGTATAGTAGTATACGTAATTGAAGGAGAACCCCGCACAATCAGGAACGTAAATGGTCCAATCACTTTGGACTGTAACTTGGGCTGGAGAGGAATGGATGCCACGTTTTAATATATAAGGTGGCTTTAAATTATTCTTTTTCTAAAGGACAACCCAACAGGGTTTGCAGCAGTCATTTGGACAAACCGGGCCCGCCCATAACGTAATTCAAAAGAACAGAAAAGAAAGTTGCAGGAGCCGAAGAAGCTAACAATCATTCTATGAAATCTTAAGCCCTTGCTTCATTCGTTTTCTCTCTTTAGTAAAACATAAAACTCACAAATTTTGATGCCAGTTGCATGATTTAACTCTTAGCTCATATGGGTATCATTTAAGTTAATTATTTGGTAAGGAAAAGAAACCATTTTAACGTTTCTACTTAATTTTGATTTTGACTAGCTACTTGGGGAACTCAGAGATTTGAGTATTTTTGGTTGTAAAGAAGTGTATATATAGAATGATTAAGTGTGATTGGCGAGAATGATTTCATCAAAAAATATATGGATGAGGAGGCAACAATGTCTATGAGGAGATTGGAAATGTTATGTTACACATGAGGGAGATGCTGAAGAGACATCATTAGCATCTCAATTGGCTAAAAATGATGAAAATTTGCCAAATGAATCTATGGTTGCTCTGTATGTGGGAATAGTATTTAAGAGTGATGATGATGCATTTGAGTATTATAGAAATTTTGCTAGAAAAAAATGGGTTCTCTATTAGGAAAGAAAGGTCGGGGTTGAACTCCCATTTGGGGATATATAGACGTGATTTTGTTTTTTATCGTTCGTCGTTTGCTCCAATGAGGAAGCAGCCTGGTGGGGAACGCCACAGCAATAGGAAGTCGGTGCGGTGTAGATGTGATGCGAAGATGTACTTGTTGAAGGAAGTAGTTGAATGGATTTGGCAACGGTTGTACATTCTAGTAATGTTCATAATCACAAACTTCTGGAAGGCGACCAAGCGAGGCTCTTGCCTGCTTATAGGAAGATTAAAGAGGCTGATCAAGAGAGAATTGCGTTGATTTCCAAAGCCGGGTTTCCTATACATTACAGTAAAGGTGTTGGAGTTGGAGAAAGGGATTCAAGGTGGGCAGTTGCCTTTTTCTGGAGAGGGACACTAGGAATTTGTTCAAAACCGCAAAAAAGCTGTTCAAGAAAATGATGCTTTACTTACCTAGAAAACAGAACATGACACAATGGAACTACTAGATGTCTCCAAGGCTACAAAAGAGACAGATGAAGACTTCGTTTATGATTTTACATTCGATGAGAACAATAAGGTTGAGAATATTGCCTGGTCTTGCCTTACTCTGTTCATTCGACACCATGTTTGTTGATGTGGTTTATTTTGACACATCTTATTGGTCAATCACTTATGGTATGAACGTTGGGACAAGGCTTAGGCGTGACCGCAATGGAAGAACAATATTTTTGGTCGTGCTCTTTAGCAGGATGAAACACTCTAGTCCTGTGCTTGGGCCTTGCAGGTTTACTGCTAGTCCTTGTTATTGAGTTTAAATATGTCTTCTTATGCCTTCCATTTGGAATTTTTTACCTTGCCTTTTGAGCGCAGACCTTTGTTCGTTTTATGAAATAAAGATGTCCACAGAAAATTGTAACTGATTTTGATTTGGGGCTCAGAGATGATATAAGAAGAGAACTCCCAAGCACTAGACATTTTATGTCTATATGTAATATTCTCCCCAAGTTATCCAGCTGGTTCTATCTTCTGCTGGGATTTTAGTTTTCAGATTTCAAATCTGACTTTGATGCATTATGCCATGTGGAGAGCGCAGAAGATTTTGAACTTCAAGGGAGTCAAATGGTTTACATGTTTGGACTAAGGTCCGATAAGCACATTTTTATTCTACCCAGACATTTTGGGCACCATCCTACACAAGAGGCTATTTTCTTGCTCATTGTGATGACAACTGCATATTCAAAGTCTGTAGATGCTTTCTTAAACGGAATTTTCATTGCTCAATCATGTTTGCGTAGCTTCTTTGAGCAGGTATGTCAGTTACATTTATTGTCTTATAATGCTTGAAACGGTGACACTGTCCCTTTCCCTTCTAGAGTGTTGAAAATCCAGTGCAGCTGTAGTCCTCATGGTTTTTTATTTTTTATTTTATTTTATTTATTTATTTATTTCCTGGACCTACATTTCACATGTCATGACATGGAACACCAATGTTTGGTGAAATTGTACTGATATTTGTACTATAAGAATTACACTTAACTTTTTCACGATAGAACATTATGGTTTTTAAGTGATTGTCAAACTATTGCATAGTTTGAATAATTGACAATAATTTGATTGTCACCATTTGCAGACAAGATAGATATTGTTTCTCCAACTTGTGGTTCTGGTCTTTCTAGATTTTTCTCCCTCTTCAACTGTCTGCATCTTTCGGGTATGAATTTGACAATACAATTTTGAATCCTCATTATTCATTCAGAGAGGGGTCCCTCTTCAGGAAATGATCATGACCCACGTCCCTGATTTTTGCATATAGAACAGTGTTAAAAGAAAACAAATAATGAAAGCTGCAAAATTCTAGCCACATAAACTGTGAAGAACCTAAATGGATGGTCGGTTTTCGGTCTGTACAAAGTGGTAGATGACAAATGGCAATATTTATCTGCTGTCAAATGTATAATTTTCATTGCCTTTTTGCTTTCGAGATAAACCAATACTCAGAACTGCATTATGCTAACATAATTGATATTTTTGATGTCCATAGTCATGTAATATAAATCTTAAACAAGCTTTTGTTACTATTTTTCTCCCAGACTCTCACGTAAGAAACCTGGGATGGACCCATTTCTTGCTTTCCATAAAAGATCATTGAGAAAAAGCAAATCTGCAGCTTCTGTAAATTGCATTATGAGCAATAAGTTGGTGGTGTTCACAAGAAGGTGAAGTTTAGCTGCAAGGAAATCGAAGCATGTAGAAAGTGAGTTCAGGATTAGGACATATTCGTGCTCCTGGAAATTTGCATATTACTTTAGAATCTGGTTCTTTTTTTGTCATTTCCATTTTCCAATGCTTGCATTTGTGGGTTTAACATTATACCGAGTTGCTTATACTGTTTACACAAATTAATCCATCCGATGGACACTATATTTGCCACTTTTAACTAATCTGACATTTGTCCATTATTTAAAGTCATTTATAATTGATATAATATGAAAATCGTTCAGACTAAACAACCTGTTCGGTTTTTATGCGTACACTCGTCCTTCTGGTATATTCCACAAAATTCAATTCATTTATCAACCAAATTGGTACGTATAATCTATTGTTCCTGCCGTTCAAGATAATCAACGATCCGAAAAGAGAGCTAAATTTGATGCCTACAAGACAGAAAAGAGGATGTTTACAAGGCAAATTACACTACTGAAGGATTCGAAAGTGAAGAGAACAGAATCTACAAACAAACAATACTGATAAGTGCTTTCATGTTAAGCTAAAACATGAAGGTTTAACTGTTGGAATTTGTTTTAGAATGTATATGAATTACACTGCAATTTACTGTTGTAGAGCTTCAATTCTGATTTCTTCCTTCTTTTTTCTTATGAACTCTTCGATTTTCTTGTTTAGTTCTTCTGTACTCGGTTCGTTTACTGCTACTACTGCTACTTCTCGTTCTGCAATATCTTCCTCTTGCGTCACTGCAGACTCGTTATCGTCTTCTTTTTCTTCAGCTTCTTTTAGGAAAACGTCACTTTGGATTCCTTTATTTTCTCTAAAAGAAGATTCTTTAAGTTGCTCATGTTCTTCTTCCACAACATTCTCTGATGATTCAACTGTTGCCACAACAACTTTCTCGTCAACGTCAACTTTCATGTCGGATAACCGAGAAGATGTAAGTGCAACTGCAGTAGAAGCAGAAGCTGACGACGAAGCAACTTCCTGGTCAACGTTAACTTCCTTCTCGGATGACCCAGATGCTGAAAGTTCAGCAGCAGCGTAAGCAGAAGCTGACGACGAAGAAGTGCCGCAAGAAAACGAGCTTTTCGCCAGAAAAACAAGGATTCCATTACAGATGAGGAACATGTATTTTCTCTCGAGAGTGTGAGTGAAGAATGAGAAAAGGAACGTGGAGAAATAGACATTGAACGAATAAGGAAAGAAAGAAAATCGCGAAGAGTAGCAAAGAATCAAAGAAAATATAGAGACTGAAAGAACAAGTTGAAAAGTCCTTTCAAGGAAGAGATTCTTGCTGAAGTAGTAGTACTTGTCAAAATCTCGGGGCTCCTGTTGTTCCGTGTAACGTTCATCCATCTCGTTTATTATCTTCTTCATGTGTAAATGACTCTGCGTGTGTAAAAAAAGGAACTTATCGTCGAAGTTCACTTTAAGGGGCTTCGGATTTGCTTTTGGAACAAAGAAGGCAACTTCTTTATATAATAATCCTAAAATTGCTACAGCTGCATGGGCTCTACACCAAATTACGAAAAGAGCCTTGAAATAAAACTTTCTGAATTTTTCTGGCCAGAAAATCAGATCAAATCAATCAACCTTCTTCTTTTTGAAAAAAAAAAAAAATCAATCCAACTTTAGTTGAAAGGTGAATAAATCCAAATGGACTAAAAGATCACAGAAGCTGCTGACAAACAAAAAGTGCTTCCCTTCATGAGCAAATGAAGTTTCTAGTTGTCACCACAATCAATGCTACGTTAATCACACGGTAAAGGGGAACACACTTCAACTCCAATTTGACTTTGACGGTCCATAATTTGTGTTCATATTTTGTCTTACAATAATTGATGTAAAGGCTCCACTTCTACTTGCATTATTTGAATATGAATGCACACCTCATTGGACATTCTCATAAGAAACATTATTTTACTTTTTATTTTCCTTGTATTAATTGCATACTTACACACGGAATGATCTACAATGATTTCTTGAAATATACAATTCGTTTTCTCTACACAATTCCTATATGTATCCTCGAATTCCGGCTCTTGTCTACATCATTATTCCTCAGGGAGTAATTAACTTCTATGTCAAGTAATCGGAAATTAATTAAAATTTAATGGAAATCGAGTGTTTATTGTAATCATAGGACTATAGGTATTACTAAATATTATACATGAACACACCCAATTTGACTAACCAAGATTATATCATTTTCATTACTGACTTCATATGTTTAATTAATGAGAAAGGTGTAAAATAGGATGGAATTTTGATTGAAGAAATAATAAATGGAAAAGCAAAAGCAATTTAATGGAAATTGGTGTGTGTTGTTTTGTTGTTTCTAGCTAGTTTGCATTTTGCACAAGCAAATTCTATTATTACAACTTCAATTCATCGGCCAGTAGCTTAAGCAAAAGCAAAGAACTATTTTCTTAGTTAATGCGAAAAAACAAAAGCAATTTTCTTCTTCTTCTTCAGGGAAGCGATTCTGGTCTAATCTCAATTTGCATAAGCATATTAGTTGAGAACAGAAGTCAGGAACTGAAATTTTTATTAGAAGAAGAAAGAAAAATACATGCATATCCAATTAATACACACAAAACACTTCCAGGCAATATGTTTCTGCATACATATCCTCAATATTTTCTTCTTAATCTCCCATATTTCAAATTCCAGGCTGATCATATGTAACAAAAGACAGAATTAACATGACCCAAAATATTCTTTCTGAATCATCCAGATTCAAGGAAATAGAGCTAGTTGCATATGTATTCATCAATACTGATCCGGCCACAGAAATGCTCCCATCGCATACTCTCTCTTCTCATCGAGACTTCCCTGGAAGCTTAGTCCGTATTCTCGGAGAAGCATGTCGAGTTTCCATTCCTCCATTTTCTCGTAGTCTGCTTTAGAATAACGAGGATAATGCAGAGGCATTTGAAACCCAGAAGAAATAATATCATTGGATTTCATATTTTCAGAGCCAACAACTTTTGCATGATGAACTTTGTCGGTTTGGTATCCCGCAACGCTCTTACACTCTATTCTGTTGTCATTTTGATACCCTAAAACATGACATGCTGTGTGGAGAACCCATTTCAGAGCCATGGTTTCTGTCTCCCTCTCTCTTTTTGTTTCTCAAGCTTGAAGTTTTTTGTGGGTTGTAAGTATTTATAGACTTCATAATACGTAAAGCGACAAAATTGTGGGACTACGTGAATTCAGCAAGAATCCCATTCGATATTTCAATTAAATAATTAAGAATGATTGGGTTAGAAATTGCTATTAAAATGAATGAATGTTGCTTATATTAAGAGAGTTGATCTTAGAAATGGATATATGGAATGCTGAGATAGGCCACTTAAATTTATGGAGTGGTTATAAGTCCAATTTCGTGTACGTATATGTAACATCAATGTGTGCATTATTGAGTTGCGTTTGTGTTTAATAGAAGACCATGGCCACCTTCGTCAATTACGGCTGGCTTTCTGCAGAAGATTTTAAATTTGGGTAACAATATCAAGGTCCCTAAATTTTTATGTTTTCACAAAGAAAAATATAATTTATCTATTTATAACGAATAAGTCTTTGGTTTATGTTAATATAACTAAAATACCATTTAGTATCAAGTTGAAAATATGAAAATCCAGGGGGCCTAAATATAATTATCTGATTTTAAGTTTGAAATTCGCCCTTCTGATCAGTTAATAAAATGCAAAGAGTGGGGGGAATAGTGTTAGACAAAAGGTGTATTGGGTGATGAGCAAAAACATGAATTATTGGGTAGGGGATAAGATAACGTGAGAAAGCATATTAATTAGTAATGGGATTGCTTCAACAACCCTAGCTAGAGGATAATGATAAGGAAAGCCTGCCTGCCTGGACTAATACCATTGCCTAGCTAATGCATTCTCCACCATGTCCATTTCTCTTATTGTTTCTAATTTTATAAACAAGAGGCTAATAGATCTCCTCTTACGTATAGAAGCAACAAATAAAGGATAGGGATTGAGCCTCTTATACATTAGATAATCAATGCATTATATCTGTGGTCAGTTTCAGTTAGATTGATGTCATTTTAATACCACTTAGGTTCTTAATTAGTGTGTTGAAATAGCTTTACGTAGCTATAGGGTGCGGTGCATCCTGGGTTATAATCAAAGCCATAGTCACCCTCACCCTGTAATAAAGCCAATATTGAATACTATCTAAAATTTTCTCATACATATAAAATCAAACCCTATTAAAATCACACCACATGTATATGTGTGCATGCTCGATGCGATGGATTGAACATGCACTTCAATTCAGAAGTTGAAATTGCCAAGCGTCGAGTCTCCGATATCTTAGTCTTATCCCTGCCAAAATTAAACCCAATAATGGTACGTGAGTCGAGGTGCGTACCGTGTACATTGCCAGTTTATGAGTTGCATTGGCGGTCCTTAGTTGCCTTAAATATCCACCCAAATTTAATCAAGGGCAAGTGAGTTTGCACTTGGCTTTCAATTCAAATTTTCATATTGATCCCAGAACCCAGCTTTTACTCTCCATGCACGTTTCTTCTTGTCAAAAATTCATTAATTTATTTCTATAATCTTTATTGAGTACGCTTCAACACTGCCATTGAACATAATTGAGAAGATATTGATGATATGAAACGTCTGACTCGTATCTTAATATGCCAGTTCTGAAATCAGACCTGATTTTGATGCTCTATATATGCATGATATACATGAACCAGTGTAGAATAAAAATAGCAGAATATTCTTGAATGAAGAGAACATAATTATAGAAGCTTTCAGTTGGAACGTTGAGGATTTTGGCTTCACAATCGACAGACAGGTCAGTGATTAACTCCGCTTAAAAAGCTTAAAGCCGGCATTTATCTCCTGCTTTTTGCGGCTTCTCTTTCATCGCATTGTTTCTCTGACCCTTCTTTTAAATTCTGGATTGAATTTTCACTGAACCACTCAAGCAGTCGAGTGTAATTTTTTCTCGGGAAAACTTGAGGGTGAAATGCTACATATTTTGGCTCCAAGCAGTACTACTGCTATCAGCCAAAGCCATGGATTTTACTGATGACACTGGGAGCGTTTTCATTCCTTTGTTTGTTCTTACTTCATATCAAACGAAAAGAGCAGCTTCTAATTGGGAGAAAAAAGTAGCCTAAAAGAAACAACAGTGCGGCTGATTTGACCCAAAGCCAGCTTAATTTCATGCTGGGTTTATTAAAGGTTCTGTTTTTAACATAATTGCTGCTTTATATCATGACTTTAAACTCCATAATACTATGTTTCCAGTTCATCTTCCCTTATTATAATCCTGCTTTCAACAAATTGGTAAACAATTGCCATTCTTTTTCGAGTAAAGCAAGTATTCTTTAGTATAATCCTTTGGAAAACACAGTCCTACTTTTCCTAAGCCATCGTAGTTTTGAATTTAATTTGATATTGTATAATACTCCACATTAATCACAAATAAATGCTTAGATATTATTAGCTACCTTTACTTCATGTCATATGCTTATATATTCTGCATCAAAAATTATTATGTGCGAATACCAGAATGTTATTAGTGTTTAAGAATACAAATATCCATGAGAAAAAATGACTATATCTCATAAAATCATATATAGGAACTAGTTTGTATTTGTATCGTCTAGATCATCAAATAAAAATTTAGAAAGTCATTATAATTTTTATGTGATACGATCAACATTTCCTTGGACTTAGCCTAGAAATGAGTTTAAAAAAAAAGAAAAGCACACCACCACATTGATGATTTTAGTTAAAATGGACCACAAACTGCTAGAGTAGCGTTAAAACTATTCCATATACTTCTTGCTAAAACCTCCTCAGCCACCATCCAGATCTTCTGTATTGAAGGTTGTGTTAAATTCTTTTTCTTCATCCCATCTACTTTTGTGGGCATTTATAATTGTCTTTCTTTATATATTTGATGCATGGTTTTTTCTTAACCCAGAGTTTGCTAGATTTGCAGGTCAGTTCTGAGCATGTATAGGATGTTTTCGATGAGAGAAGTTCTTAAACGGACAAGTCTGCAGGATGACAAAAGACTTCGCATGGTCATTTTGGCCATGGTTTTCACAATTAATGTTCTAGCTATTTTCTCTGGTAGCTTTCATCTCTCACCTCTCATGTCTTGTCTCACCTTTCACTCCAAAAATAGTATATAACATGAAAGTATATGTTGCATAAATAAGGTAATGGCTCCATCAATATATCAACTCAAACATGAGATTTCTAGTTTTGACTCCAATTATAATCTTGGCACAATTTAATATTAATTAGCAAACGTTTGAGATTGAAGTATTACGATTTTGTATCCGTTTCCTGGATATCTTATATAATTTGTTAAGTAGAATAGTAGTGCTTGTCAAATATTTTAGAGGATGTGCATTGAAGATAAAGTTAAAACACAGAAATCTTATAGACACCCTTAAACCATCCTTTTCTAGGGATGATAAAAAATTTCAAACAGGTTAATCTTATTCCTGGAATGGTAATAAATCATACCTTAAATTTTTAGATGAAGCAGAAATTTGCATTGATGCTCTACTACGGAGGTGTTTTAGTTTATAGATGACCATGCGTGCACGCGGCTGCTGGGTTGTTAGCACTTCCATCGATTTAATCAAAACCCTTAAATTTGAGTAGTTGTAAATTTATGATATGAGTTAAGAATCTGCACCACTTTTGAAATGAAACACTTTCATGACAATGCATGCAGGCAGTGGTGGAGTTATTTCAGGCGGAACAAGCTGCTGTTAGAGATGCAGCCGGCATTAAAAGAGTGGTCTTTTCCAAGGAAAAGACCATTGCCTTCAATCGAAAACTACAGCAGTCTGCTGGTAAGTAAGATTTATCCTACACAGTCCTTAATTGTTTGTTAAATTTCATAGCCTGAAATTTCATCATGCATGCATCGATAAATTTGATGCAGACGATGGTGATGCAAATCGGATTGGTACAGCTTGCTCAAAGGATGACATCATGATATCCCGGGGCTCAACAGCTCCACTTCCAAATGGAATTCCAGGATACACAGTTCAAATCCTGAAGATTTATGTCTCAGGTAGCATCATTGCCAACATTCATGTCAACTGTGGATGGTTTAGCTCAGCTCGGTTAGTAAATCAAGCGAGTTTACTACGATGATTGCCTTGTCAATGATGGTGAAGCTCTCGGGCCTGGAGAAACTCTCTCGTTTCAGTATGCTAATAGTTTTCGACATCCTTTATCAGTATCATCTGTTGCTTGCTGCTGAAGCTACGTGTATGTTGATAGTGCATATGTTTTCTTCAATTGTCTAGTCAATAAAGGGCAAAAATCCCCACTTTATAAAACGCGGATTTTCTGAAAGTCAAATGTTGTTTTGGTGCAAAACAATACTAATTTACACTAACTTCTCATTTTAAAAACAGAGACATTTGCGAAAGAGAAGCATTACTTTCCTGTCTAGGTTAAGTATAAAAGCCATGATTCATGGAAGTAACAGGAAAAATGAAGATTGCTGTATGCACTTGGACACTACTGCTCCTGAAACCTGAAAGGCTGGGCCTTATAAACCAAAAGAAGTGAATGGGCTGGTGAAAAATTCGGATGCAAAGGCCAGGCCCAATACCTGACCATGCATGTTCCAAGCAGTGTGCAATGAAGATAAGGTGCTTTATTCAAAACAGGTACGACGGTCCTTCTTTTACACAGTCGTTCACATTTTTGAAATGAAATTTTTTCCGTAACTTAGACGTTATTTTCTACCAATGGCCCCTCAGGACCCAATGCCAACGCTTTCTGATCATCCATTCCTATCAAAAACAACACCACAAATCCTACAGAAACAGCTCCAACTAGCAAAACCATCGAATCCCCATCGAGGAAAACCTGAAGAAAGTCTCTTCTGTTAGATCCTGAGATCAAGAATTTGTCTTTGTAATTGGTTTTTACAAGGTTTTCCAGAGCCTCCTGTGGTGAACTTGGTTGTAATTCTTGTATGTGGGGGTTTCAGACATGATTTGGTTTTGATGTGGATGATGGAAACTGAAGGATTTGCGGGATTGGGGAGGAAAAATTTGAGATTTGAGTAGAGATGTTTTCATTTTTGTTCCATGATCACGTTTGAACTCCAAGACAAATGAAGATTTATTACAAACAACTACAGCATCATTTGAGTCAGCGAGTAAGTGGTTGTTGTGGCTCCCCAGCCTTATCTTATATGTGGCTAAGAGAGGGTACAATTCAGTGTAGCGGTTACCTATAACACTTGCAGGAAAGCCCATCATCTTCTCCCATCAAAGTTATCATTTTGATATTCATACGATGTGTAATACCATTGATTTTTATAAAAATAATTAAAATAAGAAGAGAATAATAAAAAAAAAAAAGTATATTAATCCCATAAAGCAAATCACACCATAAATGCCAAAAGAACCAAAATGGTAATTACATTCGGAAATAGACAAAAAAAAGAAAATTNAATTACATTCCGAAATAGACAAAAAAGAAAATTTTAAATAAAATTATTTAATTTGTTAGTATAGTTTATAATAAAATTATTTAATTAATAAAATAAAAAAATTATTTATTAAAAAAATTAAATTAAATTTTATTATTTAATTATTGAGATGAAAAAAATTAATTATTTAATTAATAAAACAAAAAATATTTATCTAATAAGTAAAAAATTAATTTAAATTTTATTATTTAATTAATATAATAAAAAATTTATATAATTTTTTAATTTTTTTTTATTTTTATTAATAAATAATTTTTTTATTTTATTAATTAAGATAATTCTACCGGATGAAGGCCAACTATTATTATTAAACCTCTTGACTAATTTTAGGGTTAGGATACTTTTGAAACACAAGATTATCCTCATAACTCAAATTTCTATAATTCCCTTCTTACCCTTCTTTTAGTTTTCGTTGTCGTCCACTTTCGTCATGGCTTCTTTTGGCGTCCTTCTGCTGCTGCAAACTCTCTCTCTCTGAACTCTCAATGTAACGTTCGTTTCTTGAGAAATTCTGTTTGCGAAAGCGTTTGAATTTCGATTCTCTGTCGTTTACGCCATCTGGGCATTTCAGTTTTGCCCTGAACTCTCTGATCCTTGGTCTTGGTGTTTGAAATTAAGCTAGACCAAGTTGTCTATTTTATTTTTTATTTCCTTTACTTAAGTTTTGGTTTTAAAGTCTTTGTCATGTTCTCTTTTGGTTAGTTTTCAGCTATTGGCGGCGGATCATACGAAAGCAAACCCGGGGTAAGTTTACTTCGTTGGCTTTTATCTTATTTGTTTAGATATTTTAAATTTTTGTGATTTTGATTTATTTATTTAGGTTTTTAGTGTTATCTTAGGGTTTCTTGAACTGGTTAGGATTGTTTTTGTGAGTTTTTAACTGGGTTAGTTTTAGTATCAAAAACTTATCCTCTTGAATTGGGTTATTTTCAGCTAATGTAGCAAAAGGTGTTATCTTTGATCAATTTCTGGGCCATTTCACAATCAAAATGAGTACAACTAATCAGGTTTTTGTGTCCTGGGAAGAGCACATTATTTGCCATGAGCGCGGTAGTCGTGTGGTACACTTTTACTTGAAGGATACATTTGGGAATTCAGTGCTTGCAGTTGTGGGCACTGAGAGGAGTATAAGGCACATGATGTATGTCGTTCCAGTTGAGTTCTTGCGTATTTATGGATCAGAAGGATTCATCAATAATACATCATCGAAATGGCGAGCAAGACGAGAGGTTGTAGACTGGCTGACGGCTGTAGTCTCAAACTGTCGACAACTGGTTGATTTTTCAAGTATGTAATGAATGCATTTTCAAGGTGTAAAAGTTTATGTTCTACAAAATTTTGGATAAGCGTTCTTTTTGTAATACAGTTCAGACTTTCTATGAAAGCTCATAATTATGATCAATTTTACATGATAGAAGAGTGGCACTCAACCTGCCAGGTTTAGTATGGCAAATTGAATGCAAGGCCGTGAGTTGCTAACTGGGAGCATAGTTCCCCTTTTTTAGATTAGGTCAAATGTTTTGGAACCTTAATAGATTTTGAGCATTTGTAACTACTATTTCATATTTCATATTTCCTAATGAAATCTTTCATTATTTAGGTTTATGTAGATTGTAGAATGACTGACATGGTTTTTAATTGTACTGTCAAAACTTGCCAGATTAGTGAAGGGTTATTGGTGCCTCTAAAAACCATTTAAGATATGCTTCTGAGATTGAAGAAGACCTGTTGTTGAGATATCAGGTGCAAGAATAGTAATTTCATGCAAGTTATATTTCAAGTGGTGACAGTTCTCTAAGGATGGAAAATATAACAAATTTGTTAATTTATCTTGATCAAATCGCTAGGCTTCTTAATGACTTTCTCTTGTCATGAAAAATGGAATGCTTGTGTTTCCACGTTTCTTTTCTAAGTTTTACATGTTTGAATTGTCTAAAGATCTATTCCGAAAAAATCTCTTGAAGGTTGGCAGCCTATTGCATGCTTTATTCATTTCTTGTGTTGCAATACATGCCCCTTGCTAGTCATTATCGGAAAAGCATGCCATCCTTTGATCCTTAAATTATGTGATAATGTCTCTATGTTCTCTACTATTGGCATTTCAAATACTCATATAACCACTTATCATTGTGGTTTAAGTTTCGGAGTATGTATGGTCTTCTTGTCACAATTTTCATGCTGACATATGTATTCTTAACCATAGATGGAAGGCTCAATAGTTTCATGAATTTACTTAATGACCCTTGCTTTTCACTGTATAGTGAATTTCTTTAAGGCTAATATTTTGATAACAGATTCGCAGTTGAATGATTCGGGACAAGATTTTGAATCTCTTGACCATTTGATGACTGGAATAACCTATTTACCAGATATCATGGTATCTATCATCTGCAGTTGTTTTTTATGATTCCTATGTATCGATATAGGTTATTTTGTTATTTACAAGTTTGAAATTTCGTCGTAAATACAGGTAACGAGGAAATTGAGAGTTCAAAATTCAGACATTGAGTGGTCCGGTGTTGCTTGGAATTGTGCTAAACAACTTACACACTACCCTTCCTTTTGCAGGAATGGAACTACCATAGCTGTAAGAGTCAACATGTTGAACTATTATTTCTACTTTTAGAGGAAAAATTTCCTTTATTGCCTTTACTTTTTTCATTGGCATCTGACCACTTCCACTTTTCTCATTTATTTGTCCCCTGATATCTGTCCAGGTTCATTCCTTTGTCTTTATTATGGCCGAAGAAGAAAGTCACTACCTTGGATATTTGGAAGATATGTATGAAGACAAGAAGGGGAAAAAGAAGGTGAAAGTGCGCTGGTTTCACCACAATAAGGAAGTCAAGGGCATATTTCCCGATCTGAGTCCACATCCTAGAGAAGTTTTCATCACAGCTCACGTTCAAGTGATCAGTGCAGAGTGTGTCGATGGGCTGGCAACTGTCTTGACTCCTACACATTATGAGAAATGTGTAGCCATTGTTCCTCAAGCATCACTGTCCAGTATCCATATGTGCTTTAGGCAGATCAAAAACAATAAAGTCAAGCCCTTCACTCTGACTAAATTGCGAGGGTACTCTAGTCAAGCAATTGTCTCTGCTTTAGATGGTCCTTCTGTCTTGAAGCAAAAGGTCAAGTGCCATAAGCTACAAAAGGAAGATGAGAAACAATTGGCCCCTGACAATGCCATAATGGTAAGTGCTAAGAGGCACAGAATTTGCAGGGGACAAGAACTTGAAGGTGGTTTGGGTGTGAAAACTTTGTCTCCTGTTGTGGACCAGATTATCAATAGCAAACCTAAATTACCAAAATTGAAGTTAAGGTTGTCAAGGAAAACAATGGGCATTAAGGTGATTATACCTCAGTCGCTAGTGTGTTTCAAAGTCGACGATAAAATAGAGCTGCTCTGTCAAGACAGTGGCATTCGAGGCTGCTGGTTCAGGTGTAAGGTTTTGCGAGCATCTCCGAAGCTTTTGAAAGTAAAATATGATGACGTGGAGGATGCTGATGGTTCTGGAAATCTAGAGGTATGCACATGCTTCATGAATTTTAATTTGAAAATTTTATAAGAACACACTGAGACTTTTCTGCCTGTACCATCTTTCTGAGCAACCTGCATATGTGCCTGAATGTTGAATGTTTCCGACCTAAAGACTTATCCTAGGCAGGAATTATTTTTTTTTTCTTTGCATTACTGCATAGGAATGGGTCCCCGCATCTAAAGTGGCAGCTCCTGATAAACTGGGCATGAGATTCCCAGGTCGCCTGACTATCCGACCAAGCTTTCCAGAAGATGCTACAGGCTTCAATTTTGAAGTTGGAGCACCAGTTGATGCATGGTGGAGCAGTGGATGGTGGGAAGGTGTTGTTATTGGTGTCAATATTTCTAGAAATGATGCTGTGCAAGTTTACCTCCCTGGTATGCTGTGGCAACATCTGATGCATTGTCCTATGCTTGTTTGTCATCTTAGTGAATGGTGTGATTCTTTCTGTTATTTTTTAGGTGAAGATAAGTTCCTGGATGTGCAGCAAAAAAATGCAAGGATTTCCAAAGATTGGGTTGGCAACAAATGGGTTGATGTGATGGGAAATCCCAATATACTATCCTACATTTCTGCAAACATCAGACCTAGATTGAAGTTTTCAATGTGCTCTCTTATTCCAGAAACACCAGGCAATGGTAATACTGCATTTCTGGAGCAGGAAGTCCTTGCAGCCCCCAAACTCGAACCTGTTGATGAAGATAAACTCGCCAAAGTTGAACCTGTTAATGAAGATAAACAAGAATCAGAATCAGCCGGTTTACTTATGACTGATGACCTGAGAAAGCTTCCTCATCACAACAATGAAGATGAGACTACCAATTGTGGAGATGAAGATGACAACAAGGATGCTAATGATAATGATAACTTCAGGGATTCTAATGACAAAGTTGAGTTGGCCTTGGAAGACAATATTGAATCTGCCAACCAGAGGAAATTCGAAGTGGTAGAAGCCCTTGAAGGGACCGCTGAAGTTGTACAATAGAAGGTATAGCTGCGGTGGAGGAATTTTGGCCTGCAATGGTGAATGCTTAGTTCTGTTGTTTCTGTATATAACATAGATCGGAGTTGGCATAGTGATACTCGGAGGAGAATCCCCAAGTTTCTCACCTCAGGAAAAATGGCAGATGTATAGCAGCAGTATAGAATTGGGATAAAACTCAGAAAGTTTTCAAGTTGAAGGCTTTATAGAAGTAAATTAAGGTGTGATTTTGCACCCAAAGTTGGTACGCCAGTAGACTAGTGCAATAATCCTTTGCGTCTTATAGGCATATATATCTTTTACACGAGTAGTTTCAGCTTTTAACTGTAAAGGCTTGTGATATAGAGTGTCTTTTGTTTCAGTGATTCTGTTTGCATCTCATTTAAGCTTCAGGAATTGTCAATTGGATAGGAAATATGTGTCAATAGGCATATACCTCTCCTTTGTGTTGGGTTTAAATTCAATCTATTTGCTAGTCCATTGAACTATTATGTCAGATTATATGCGAGCTTTGTGAATTTTATAACTGAAATGTTAGTGTGTAGTGTGATCTAGATGTTGCAGGCTTTCACATTATGTCGCTTGACTATTTTTTATGCCAAACTGGTCCCGGACTGCCAGGCCCACTTTAGCTTCTAACTTTTACAGTTGAACTTAAAAAACTTATAACTGGTGAAGAATAATTGAATAAAAGTAAATTGAATTACTAAGAAAAGCAAACACCTGTACATTTATCCATTCTTTTCTGTTCCCGCTTTCTCTTCTGTTAATAGAATTTTAAAGAGGGTTACTACAGGGACCTGCGTGATAAGGTTTTACAAACTTTGTAATTATTTATTGTTTCACCAAAACTCAGGGACCAATATGTTTATGATCCAATTAAAAGTTCTGTGGCAGTTTGTGAGAAATGTCCATGGACAGTATTAATTTCTCTTGTTGACTTGAAGTCACAGTGGATTGACAAGCACTTAGTGTTTTCTCATGAAGAATGAATAAAAGTAGACTGACAGGTGCAAAGAACAGCATTTTCTTTTTTTTTTTTCATTTCCCGTGTGACAGTGAATACAATGGAGAGAAGATTTTACAATTTTGAACATGAAAATGATCCTGTTTGTTGTCAAGGTGGGGCAAGCCCTTTTTTGACGAGCATATCATAAACTCTATCGATTTTGCTTGGCTCCATCTTGAACAACTGATGAGCATCAGCTTTCTTATTTACATTGCCGCTGAATATCTCTGTTGATATGACTTCTTGCATCCTAAGATACAGCGGCGGGGCTAGCCCGATTTCACAGCAAAGGCGTTTCTCCTGCAAACGCAAAAGAGCACAAATCAGAATGCTGGCTACCTTGGAAAAAGGTTGTCAGAAAACATCAAATGAAACAATGACATGCAGACTGCATACTTACAGCTTCAGACAGTAAATGTGTTTCTTTAAATCCCATGATGTCCATATTATTTATATGGCTTGAAGAAGCCTGTCCGGCAGTTGCACCGCCCTGATTGCTTGGACCAGAATGGGAACCGTCTTTTGCTTGGCGAGAAGCTTCTTCAGCTTCCCTTCTCCGTTTTAATTCAAGGTATCTATCTGCCTCGGCTGATGTACGGCAACCAGCAGCTCGGGCTTCCTGTATAAATTGACATTTTGGAATTATTAAAGTCTGTCCTTATGGTAACCAGACAAAATATTAATAATTTGAGCAAGTTATAACATTCAATAACTACGGCATGATTCATACCTTTAGATCTTGAATTCTTTTCAGAGTCCGGTGCTCTGCAATGACAGTCTGAATCAAATCTTCATGCTCTTCCTTGGAATGGAAGCGCATGAAGACATCATAACGCCGACATATTGCCCACTCTTCAGGTGACAAGCCCCTCTCAAAAGGATTTAGATGCAACAAGTTTCTTTCGAGAATGAAATCCTTTCTGCGCTTCCGCTCATCAAGCCTGTTTTAACCATGAAGCATGCAATAAGAATTATGAAACGATCTAAGCGAAAAAAATTCAAACCATGTGAGATACTCAAATTATATAATTTGTATACCTCTTTGAATAGATGCGTAGCACTCGGAGCTTAATCTCTCGCTCTTCTTCAGTGTCAGCATCTTTGAATTCCATCTCAGCAAGTAGCTGCTCTGCATCATTGTCATATTCAGGATCAAATTCTTGTCTTTTAGGGTTATAACCACTCATTTCAACTAATGATGGTCCATCATTCGCTGAAGAAGAGATTGGTTTCTTCCCCTTAGAACTTCTCTCCATTTGAGGATCTGCAACAAAATAGACATTATAATAAGTCACTAGCTTTAATCTTATCTCAACCTTACCTAAGAGCAATAGAATCAACCATAAATTCACTACACAACCAGCAAGTCAAGAATTATTAATGCTCACCTGCATTTAGACCACGGCCAGATGGTCCACCTTTATGCATTTCTTCAGCTCTAAAAACATTTCAAAATTAGAACAAGAAAACCATGTACCTAGATGCATAAGAAGACATCAAAGATTTAATAGGTAACACATGTATATAGTTGAGAATAATGGCCATACTTCACTCTTGAAGGAGAAAACAGAGATTCTTCCTTCACAGTTACTTCCCCAGGCATGCTAGATCCTGCAGCAGCTACAAGCAATGATGAAACAAAATTTGATCGACATGAGGCACATAATTAGAAGGAAGGAGAATCATAATAAGCAAAACATAGAAAACCTTTCTTGTCTTCCCCATGTCCTTTAGCCATAGCAAGAAGCTCTTTTTTATTTTTCCCCACAACATGAGACATGTCCTGGAGAGAAAAAAGTTTGACCACTTAATTATTTGTAAAAAAATCACAACTAAAATAACAATTGACTTTGTTCAAAACGTCATACCGGGAGAGGAAAGAATGAGGAATTCATATACACATTTGTATAGTGTTCTATACAAAGTTCTTTGGACTTTGTCCCCACATGTTCTGCAATCTCTGCCCAGTTTCCCAAGCCATACATTTCTATGCCCTAAAAATTATGAAAGTTCAACAAAAGGAAGATTGAATGCAATATTACTCCACAAAATCAAATATTGTCCCAGCAGATAAATAATGATACGTCCTTCAAGACATTAAAAGGGAAAGAGAAAAGGAAAATGAAAACACCTCTAGAAGCAACATTTCATCATCTGCATTCCAGTCAGGGCATATGAGTGGGAAAGATAGATTGTCCTGTCGAAATGTAGCCACCAATCCAGCAACATGAAAAAAATAAGTAAATAAACAAATAATGAAGAGAATATGAAGTGATATAGAAACGACCACTTGAATAATGCTCTCTATTATGATATCATGGAGAAGAAAGTTTAAAGACTTCCAGCCTTCAAGCATACCACAGTTGTCATACATCGTAAAATAAGCTAAGATAAGAAAGTTCCTTTCAATTTCACCAAACACATCTTCAACTTTCCAGCTTTTTGAGAACCACTAATACATGCAAAAAGTTCACTAAGGGTAGAACTGTAAAAAGCACAGCCGATACAAACAGAAGACATAGGAAACTCTAAAATCCCAGGAAGGTATTAGTCTCACTGACCATAACCTTGTATTGGTGATAGCTCTTGTGAGGTGTCACTTCAGCTCCAACAGAGAAGCACTCTACGCACAGGTCAAAATCAGAACACACTGCACACTTGATACGAATCTTCCCTGTAACATCTTTGTCGCAATAATTGCAGTGGTATAAAGCCCTTTTCCCATCACTTGTTCCTTGACCTGGTTTTGAAAAGAAATGAAAGGCAAAATTTAAAAAAATGAATGACATTGCCACTTAGTACAAACTCTAACTCGATTCAGTAATCTCAGCCAGGAGATTTTATATCACAATGACATGATGGTGGTAAAGTACCTGCAGCAGCGGAATCTGAATTTTCACTGGAGACATTCTTCTTTCTCCTTGATCTGCATGAACAAAAATGAGCAATCAGGTAAAAGTAAAATGGAACATCTCCATTAACACAAAATACAGGCAGAATTATGATCATTGGTGCTGGGTTTGGGTGAATAAAGCCATCAAAGGTCCGACATAAAATTCACTTACAACAGCATTTTTTTTCTGAACTTTCAAAAGCAAAATTTCCCTTAATGGAATTGACTACAAGAAGTTTAGACTTCAGTAGAAGTATTTCTACTTCAAAGCATCCAGCTTCTGAGCAAACAATATACAAAATAAACTAACAGAAATGTAACAACCCAGTAAACACAGAACCAACACAAATGGGAAACAGGAATTAGAAGAACAAAAACAAGACATTTGAAAAAAATCGAAGTGAACAATTTTATGAAAATAAAAACAAACCTTTGAGTGGGGTCCTCATCATTAGAGTGAAAGTTTCCACGAGAACGACCCATATCTTTCTGAAGTTGAATGAGCTCACGAACACCTGGTTACAGGTAAAATGTAGAGTATTTGAAATGCAAGGACAGGGATAAAGCAATAGGGTAGTATTTATAGAGTGAAAAAAGTGAGTAAAAAACCCTAAATTTCTCAGATAAGTACGAAAAATTAATAGCTGCTAAAATTGGAGGTAATGGGTTATTCCATTTTAGGGTAAAAATTATTGGGCTATAAATTTCTCGGATTTTTTGAACCTCTCAGAGGATTTGGATTAGTTTTATGGTGATAAAATGTTTTAACTGTGGGCTGTAATATGTAACTACTGTTCTGTCATTGACATATGTAGTTGCCAAATAAAAATGAGAAATTATGGTAATAAAATTACAGGTCAACTGGGGTTTTGGATTCTCTGGTAATTCTGACGCTGTATAGGTGTGTTTGTTTGGAAGGAAAATTAGTTGTGCCAGCCAAGAAAATTTTCCTTTCAAAATATTTTTGGCTCCACTTAAATAAAAATAATATAATCCAGAGGGTAGAAATAGAAAAGGAAACTTTAGTGGACAAAAAAGAATCAGAAAAGGAAAACAAACAATTGGTCTAAGTCTGTTGGGTTACAAAATTTGACTTTAGCCCAAAACATTCGAGCCTTTAGCTAGATCCATCAAAGGGTGCTAATGGGGTACTGACTCTTAGCAACCATAATAACAAAACATTAAGTACCAGTCGATTTCCTAACTTCTCTTAGCCTTATTAGTCCAAGTTACAAGAGACATCGTCTCTGTAGATGTCGATATGTTTAAAACCGATCGGAGTTTCATTATTTCTCTCGGACGATAGCATAATAGAAGTAGTTATGGTGGTGGTGGTAGCAGTACCTAACGATGATTGTTTCTTTTCTTGAGTCCCCTTATTGGTTGACGATGGCATGTTTGGAGGTGTTGCCATAATATTTCACCTACAACACACCAAAAAAAAAAATGCAGATGTCATGTGAGGGATGATAATAATATTTATGTAGCAACAGATCTAAAACATTAGCAGTCCTATGAGAACCAGCTGAGCAGTAGAAAAAAATAATAATAATAGAAGAGAGAAAACAACCGATTATTATAACAGAATTCTTCTATTTTACTTATCATATTCACACGTTAATATTATCTATAATAAGTATAATATTAATTATTTTTTTATTTTAAAAAAATATATCTTAATTTTTTTTTAAATTTTTTATAAGTTTATGTATTTAAATGAATATCTTTTTCTACTTCATAGAAGCAATGTAGAAGAAAATGAATAGAAGCAACCGAAGAAAGTATTGAGAACTCTTAAACTAATCAAAGCAATAAGCTTACAATTACAGGGCATGTAAATAGGTTTGGCATTATAACTAGTCACTATTAGAGCAAAATTATTCAATTAATGAACTGTTAGTACACTACTCTCTTCTAAATTATCCAATCAACTTTGATACTTAACTATGAAAATCTATTAAATATTAAACTTGACTAAGATACATTATATGTGTTTCACATCTTTTAAAAATAAAATTTAAAATATGAAATAAAAAATTTAAAATAGATAATATAAAAAATTTAAAATATAAATATAAAAATTAAAATAATTAATATAAAATTTTCAATATATAATATAAAAAAATTTTAAAAAAAATGAAGGTAAAACTTGAACGCAGCTCACACACTATCTTTGAAGAATCTAATGAGCAATGTTTGATAAACTATTGGATTTTGTCAGACACCTTGAATCTTTTTCTTATAGGCTACCGATTGGATCGAGTAGTTCTCTGAAGTCACTGCAATAATAATTGTAAACTTTATGAAGAAATTAAGAATTGCAATATTCTACGTTAGTCTGAATATTTTGTATGTTAGTATTTTATAGTGCACGTCCTTTCCAAGAATTTCCTCCCATTATCTCTATATATATAATCCATGATTCTTCAGGTTTCTTTGTCATCGCATCTTCTTACTTCTGAATAAACTCGTCAATCTCTCAGAGTTGCAGTTTCCGATGCTGGATCATGGCAGCTTGCACCGACAGCTTCGGAACTAACCTGTAAGCCATTGTGGCCTTTAGATTCCAACCAGTGTTTCAGCAGGAGTTCTTTTTTGCAGGCTTGTCGAATTCTGTAAATCCAATATGTCAAATCTTGTTCCTCTTGATGATCTGTAGTTGAAAATTCGGGACGAAGCTCAATCTGACGAGAAACATGAGCCGATTTTGTTAACTATTGTTCTTCTATTCTGCCGCATAAATTGTCAGATCAGCACATGCAAATCACTGGGCAATGAATTTAAGCGTTGAAAACTAAAATATAATTATAAAATAATAACTAATAAAACTTGAAAAAGTTGTCAACCAATTCAGAAACTACCAAACAAATTTAAAATCTAAAATAGTAGAAAAAAATAAGAAAAAGGATGAATGAATTTTAAGAGAACAAGCTCTTTTTCTTCTTTTACTGATCGTTTAAATTTGAATCTTACATCTTCTATAAGTTATAAGCTATTTGTAGCAAACTAATAATAAATTACAAATAATCTTTAGTAATTTTTACTCAAAAAATTAACAAATTCAATTATTTAAATTAACTGTTTATCTAATTTCTTACAAATAAAATTAACAGAATTAATTTAGTATTTAGATCACATTCACGTTAAGAAACCTATCTTTCAAGCGATACAATCTGGCAACTTTTCCCTGGCATTTTTACAGAAGATTTAGAAATCCAAAAAGGCAATTAGAGTCGTTTTGAGAGCTGTGAGTGAACGGGATCCTGCTTGCATTAGTTATGTCCATTCTTTGCTAAATTTCACGGGCTTTTAAGCCTGCCAAGCTCATGGAGTGGCACATAAATTTTGGTCACGGGACAGGAATGCCATGGTACTGCTAATCCAGAGCCGGGGTTTCGGAGGTTTTCGCAGCGGACATCCATCCTGGAGCAAAACTTGGTCGTGCAATACTGATGGATCACGCCACTGGAGTCGTGTTTGGAGAGACGGCAGTTATCGGAGACAGTGTCCAATGTTGCATAATGGGACACTAGGTAGTACAGGAAACTTTCCAGGGATAGGCATCCAAAAATTGGAGATAGGGGTTTTTCTGGGAGCAGGGAGTGAGAATTTGGGCAACATTAGAATTGGAAACGGCGCAAAAATTGGTGCAGGGTCAAAGGAAACTCCTCCTCAAAGTACTGCAGTGGGAAATCCAGCTAGAATAATTGGGGGAAATAAATTTGCATTCCTTGGAAGATTCAACTTTAATGTTGAGTTGTTCGATAACTAATCTCCTTAATCCTTAATTTTTTTCCGCAATATTTTGAAAAAACCATCTAAGAATGCTAGATTTCTTGCAGCGATGCTGTGTTTGTTTGGTTAATGTTCTTGGTCGAGCTTTGACTCGAGCAAATAGACAGTTTATTTATAACAAATAAACAAGTGTAATAAAAAAATAAAATTGATCATTATATGTCTCAGGATTTTCTAAGAACAAGATAAGTTCCGGAATATCCTACTTTTATTCCGGTGCTCCTTACAACAAAGCCAGGTCTGTTCTTTCCTTTTCTTTCTTGTAGTTGCAGTGGAAGTTTCTTGTGAGTCACAAGGTAGAAAGACGTTTTGAAAGCAGTTACTCTTTCAGTCTAATTTCTTTAAAGAAGATGGAACAGAAGCAAAGAGGAATAAACAAGAATTGAAACTTGTTGACATTACTATCTCAATCTCCATTTTCTTTCGAAACATGGAGCTCCAAATTTCTCTGTCTCTCACATATTTCTGGTGCAAGAAAGTCATATCGCAAACCAGGAACAAGAAATTTCTTCCAGGACCTTGGAACCTATCTATGATTGGAAACTTGCATCAGCTGATAGGATATCTGCCATACCATGCTCCCACTGAGCTATCAAAGAAATATGGAGATCTCATGCATTTAAAACTTGGTGAATTGTCTGTAATTCTTGTGTCACCTCAAATTGCTAAAGAAGTTTTCAAAACAGATGATCTTGTCTTTGCACAAAGGCCTTAATTTTTTGACCTTCGAATCCTGACAAATTATGGTACTGATACTCATCTGCACCATATGGTGATTACTGGAGGCAATTACAGAAACTATGCATATTGGAGCTGCTAAGCAATAATAGTGGCTAGTCATTCTCTTTAATGAGAGGAAGATGAGGCATCGAAGCTCGTTGAATCCATTCGGTCGACTTCAGATTCATTGATTAATCTTACAGAAGAGATTTCTTTGTTCACAAGTAGTGTAATTTGCTGAGCAGCATTTGGAAGCAAATGGCAAGACCAATCTGCATTTGTTGCTTTAACAGTAAAATTATTTCATGCAATCAGTGGGAGAAAAGGTAAATTTGTGAAGATTCATGAGGAAGCTTCGGAATAGTGGCAATATTGAGGTTCCTATTACTACTCAAGATATCAAAGATGTCGTTTGGGTAGGCACGAGTGGGATTCAAATCAAAAGAAATTTGTATTCTGTTTGTCTATAAAAATTTTCAGGCGCAGACATCCGCATATTATGAGATGCGAATTGGAACGTCCACGAGAGAGAAGAAATTCTTTTATCCATATCTAAAATATTCAGCAACATTCCTCCAGAGCCTCTTTGCTGGAGGAAATGATGCTTCACCAGCTGCAAAAACATGAGCCATGGCTGAGATGAAAATCATTCTGACCAGACAGATGAATGGATGAGAAGAGGAACAGTTTACTTGCATACAACCATGAAATTCGGAAGAAAATGGTTTAGGTCTCGTTTTGAAATTACCAGTTTGTCTTTCCAAATTTTGAAGTCCTTGTATGATTATATATATTGTAATGAAAAATTACTTTCCAGAAACCCTATGATTTTCTTTCTTCAAGGATATTGTGTCTATTTTTCTATTTTCTCCTATCAAATAACGTAATTAAGTCTTGGAAACATGTGTTTATTTATTTATTTATTTATTTTTGTGGGACATTGCCATTGCCCACGTCTAATACCCAATTTAATCTTTAATTTAAGTTCACGTAATTCTAAAAGCACACGTTAAACAACACTATGATCAATGAGTGAGACAAATATAATTAGAATTAATTAACTAGTTAAATCATATTCTTTCCTTTGTAATTACTGTAGATTCTTGCAGAGACACCTAAACACAGTTTTTAATCATATTCTGCATGCTAGGAAGTCAAATACTTTATTTATTATCCATGCAACCAAGGCAGTAGCAAGTCAGAAATCCCTATATTTTATTCAGTGATGATGGAATCATTCCACAATGGCAAGCTACCAAAATCAATTGAACCCATACATACTTTCTTTCCATGTGCTCATTTATTTTAAAATATTATAAATATTTGAATTATTTTCTATATGTGTTTGTGGGTTTTATTTTTTTTTAATAACTTAATGTTTAGAAAATAGGTTAATGATGTTAGGTCAACATAATGTTATAATTAAAAATAAAAAAAATTAAAAATTTTGTTGGTATGATAATGAAAATTGTGGATAAATAAAAATGATTTGTATTTATTGGTTATGTGAAAGTTGGGATAATAACATTCATGTCCTTATTGTTTTATGTATTTACAAATAAAAAATCTAAATATTCATTTAGAATAGTTAAATTCCCAATTTTTAAAGGTAATAATTTAAATTATCATATTATATCAAATAAAGACATATTTAAACTTGATCTATTTAATAAGTGTGTCAAAAATTAAAAATTTTAATATGACATAAGTATTATATAACTAAATAAATTATAATTATGTTACTCGTTTAGTACAGATTTTATATTTTAATATTTATTATAAAATATACATGGTATTGTCTATTCAAATATTAATTAATTTAATTCTAAATAAAATTACATTTTAAAATATAATAATTATAAATGAGTCGTAATAGTATAATTGTTTTAATATAATCATATTATAAACAAGTTTATATGTCGATAATTTTAAACCCGAATCTAATGCAATCATTCTGTACCACTTGTTTAATAACCGTACCTTTTTATATCAATTTAAACTCGTCGATTGTATGTAGTATTTATGTCAAATTAATGAATCATGTTAAAAATTTAAGCATATTAATGTCTACTGAAACGATAAAATTACTCCTACAAAATATTTAATTTTGACCAGCACAAAATACTAGAGTATGTAAAGATGTAAAACAACACTAAAAAGAATATTTCAATTAATTCAAAGGGGTTAGGGACTTAGTTGTTATAAATTAATGAATTATATCTTTATTTCTAAAAATGTAAGAATAAAAAAAAATCAGGATTTCCAGTGTTATTAATCCAGTCAAAATTCGAATATTACGCAATGTTGCTGTACCCACAGAAAGGAGAGTGAAGAGGGAAGAGCAGTGCTCCACACTTCATTGATTATGTTACGGCCAGCAATACCAATATTATATGAAATTCCACAATGGCGAGCTGCCACCTTTTGTCATTTTTCATTCGGTGTATGCATTCAATAGTAACCAAATCAACAACATGTAGTTGGTGACTTTCGCTGTATCGATATTGTCTGCTGTTAACTCATCTTACAGATTACTAAGCTGGGAATCTTATGAAATCGTATTACATTTAACTATGATTTTGTCTCATTTGTACTATTTTTTTATATAATTTATCATCAATGGAATCGAGGCAAATTTGCATTGTATACCACATCTCCAATCTTGATGTCATAAACCCTTCTTAATTTATATCACAACATTTTTGACAAAAAGCTTATGAGATTTTACCGCCGTGTAGGTATCATTAACTTTATCGCACGCCATTGTTGACAATTGTCAACAATTTATATAAGTATAAATAAACGGTGCTTCTTATTTTCTGAAATCAATCCAATCTGCCCCCCGTATCTTGAAGTTTCTTTAATGGAGATCATGGGTTTCCAACTTGATTACTTCTCCATTACCAGTTTACTTGTCTTCCTTGTCTTCGTGTTCAGAATAGTTTCAGATTGGAATAAAAAATCCATCAACCAAAGACTTCCTCCAGGGCCTTCCAAGCTACCGATTATTGGTAGTGTTCATCACCTGATCGGGCTGAATGTTGATCTTCCATACTATGCATTCACAGATCTGGCCAAGAAATATGGACCTCTCATGCATCTGCAGCTGGGGCAGATGTCTCTCGTCGTCGCGTCGTCGGCAAAAATGTTCAAGGAACTGATGAAGGAGAACGATCTCGCCATTTCTCAGAGGCCAGTGCCGTATGTCGCCAGGGTCCTGAGCGATGCTGGTAGAGATATTGCATTTGTTCCGTACGGTGATTACTGGAGACAAATCAGGAAACTCTCGAGGATGGAGCTTTTCAGCGTGAAGAAAGTTCAGTCATTGCATTACATTCGTGAAGATCAATCCAACAAGATGATTGATGCAATTCGGACATCTGCAGGTACGGTAATGAATCTAAGCAAAGCTGTTTCGGACTACACAAGTACAGTTGTTGCAAGAGCAGCATTCGGCAGCGGATGCAAAGATCAGGACAAGTTCATCAGGTTGTCCTTGGAAATGGTTGCGGCTGCCGGAGCTGTCAGTACTCTGCCGGATATGTTCCCTGCTCTAGGGTTTATTCCTGTACTGAGTGGGAAGAAAGCTTTCTTGAAGAATATTCAGAAGGAAGCTGATAAGATCCTGGATTACATCATTGATGAACATATTCAGAGAACCAAGAGCAAAGATTACGAGGGCAAGGAATCTGACAAGGAAGACATCGTCGATGTTCTTCTCAGGCTTGAGAAAACCGGCGAGCTTGAAATCCCCATCACTGCACAAGACATCAAAGCTGTCATTTGGGTAAGTATAGGTTTCTTCTGCTTCTGAGGTGAACGATTTCAAACACTAACGCATTTTGGTAATAAATATTAAATTTTCAGAGTGTATTTGCTGGAGGAACGGATACATCGTCAACAACAACGTTATGGACAATGTCAGAATTGATGAGAAATCCGAAGGTGATGGAGAAGGTGCAAGCTGAGGTCAGAGAAAAGCTGAAGGGAAAGGAAGAAATATTGGAGGCAGATATTCAGGATTTACCTTACATGAGAGCAGCCATCAAAGAAGCTCTAAGACTACGAATTCCTGGTCCCTTGTTACTCCCAAGAGAAACCATGGAACCAATCGAAGTTGATGGGTATGTAATTCCTGAGAAAACCAAAATTATCTTCAATGCATGGGCAGTAACAAGAGATCCTGAACTTTGGGAAAATCCTGAGAGTTTTATTCCCGAGAGATTCCTGGAACATCAGATCGATTACAAGGGAACAAATTACGAATTCATACCATTTGGATCGGGAAGGAGGATTTGTCCAGGGATGAATTTTGGTATAGCAAATGTAGAGCTTCCTTTGGCGAAACTACTCTACTACTTCAATTGGCAGCTGCCCCCTGGGATGAAACCGCATGAACTTGACATGACTGCAAAATTCGGTGTGGTTTGCGGAAGAAAGAATGATTTGTTTCTGATTCCCACTCCTTA
>CP135547.1:0-91173 GCA_032402905.1 Khaya senegalensis | reverse complement strand
AATCCACATAATCCTGAAATAAGTATACGAGGAAAAAAATTTCTTATTTCAAAATGTTAAAAGTACCACCTGTTCAAGCATATCTTGCATGGCCAATAACTGAGACAAAGCAGCATCAGGTGATGGGGCACCAGAACTGCAAGCTTGTTCATTGGAGGAATCTGCAGAGTTATAAGGACTAGGGGAAGGGGATGTGCCAGATATTTGAGAATTTTTCACCTTCTGTTTTTTACATTTGGTAGCTGGGGAAGGAGATTGTGGAATCACCATGGGAGCTTCTAATGCACCAACCTTTGCAGGTGCATCTTTGGACAAGTCTTGTTCTTCAACCTCTCCATTGTTAGAAGGTCTATCTGGCGCCTCAGCAACACCAATGTCATTAACCTGCCCAATTCCATCCATATTATATGTTCCCACACAACAATCTCTCACCATCTGAATGCTAAGATCTGAGGCCTGGGAATAGAATGATTTCTCTTTCTTCTCTGTAACAGTAGGGGTACTGAATTCATTATTTTGACCGCCTGTCTCACCTACAACTTTAACCTCCACCTCAACACCTTCAGCATCATTGTTGACAACTACATCTTGAACCTTTGTATCTCCAACATTCATGCGCTGACTAAACTGAGCATTATCAGAGGAAGAAACAGCTGTAGATAAAATCTCAGATGGAGTTACCAGATGAGTTGGGTGTTTAAACACCACAGGAGAATCAGGAACCATAGAAATGTCATTTTGTGCAATATTTCTGTCACCCTTCCATAAGTTCTCACCTGAGGAAGGCACATCAGCCATTTTTTCTTTGACAGCGTTTGTTCTATGGTCAACTGAATAACCAGTAACTGATTGCTCACTACCAAATTCATTGGATGGTGGACAAGACTCATAACTATTTGACAAACTTCTAAAACCAGATGATTTACGAGATAATCTAGGACTCAAAGAAAGAGGAGATGATGCAGAGTGGATAGTTTCAGCATTACTAGATGGCAAAGCACTTGGCTTAGTTTCTGAACCCGAAGTATTTTCCGCCAAACTAGCAACCTCTGAAGAAGGCAAGTTTTCAGGACGGCTGGCTATGGGGATATTCTCGGGGCTGCTAGAAAGTATGGGTGGTACCAAAGTAGAGGTGCTCACAGATGTGTCAGCAGATTTACTTCCATGAGAAGATTCCAAATTAGCAGAGGCATCAGAATTAGCAGTATCAAAAGCACGAGCAGCATTGGAGTCTGTTTTATCCAACTCTGTGTTATCTAGAGGTGGGGGTAGGCACTGAGACAAATCCAATGCATACTGCTGAATAGCCTGTGTTTGGACGCAGTAAACCTGTACTATGCGTTCTCCATCGGGGGAACCATCACTTGTCCCAGTAAGACTCAATATAGGCATTGTAACTGTAAATTCAGCAATGTAATCCATGCGAGTTGAGGCTGGGTTAGGACCATAATCTATGTGTACAGCATAGATAGCATTCTTCTTGGCATTTGCTAGTAGAAAAAGGCCTGCACGGCTCAGTGCAACAACTTGATTAAAGAATGCATCCTCCACCCTGGGCACAGCAGAACCCTTCAACTCTAAAGTTTGAGTGCACTTCCATGATTCAACATCACTAGGCAACAACCAGCCCTCCTCCCCGGCAGAGGCCCATATTTTGACTTCCCGGTTCAAGGGGCCCTGTAAATCACAAACATAAGATTGAAAGAAGGAAATGCCAATTATAAATCTGAAATGCAAATATCTTTAGCAGTAGACTTACTACTGACATGTTAACATATAAAGCATTAGCCAAAAGTATAATGCTGGCCAAGTTGCACAACAATACTCCCTAATCACCTCTGACTTTTAGCATGATTTTATATTCTCTCAAATAATTAAAAAAAAAAAAAATAGAAGCCTACCCCTGTAATAAGCACAATGTGCTGAGGGTGAGGACCAATCAAGAATGTCACAGAATTAACAGGCTGACCATCATATGGTCTCAACACAGCAAGTGGTGTTGACTTACGGTCATCCCAAATCTTCACCTGTTGCAGAATAAAAAATATTTATGAGTTAAAAAAAAAAAAAAAGAATCAACTTAAATACCCTTGCCCATACATATAGACGAGTGCTGGTATTACATCTTCAAAATTTGACAAACAACATATGCCAGATTTCCACATTAACCTTCTAAGCCAACAAATTAAGCATTATGTAACAATAACATTAGTTTAACTAGAAGGAATGTGCTTCTAGATTATCACCATCCACATTTTTTTTTCTCTTTTTAGAAAATCATCATCCAAAGTTGAATGATAGGAAAAGCAACCTCCATGGTTAAAGTGCTTGAAAGAAAAATAACATGGAATTTCACATTTTCATACATTTTGTTTTCTCTTTTCATGGCTATCCATAAGTTGGCTGCATTATAAAAATCCATACCAGTTGCTGTAACATTATCAAATGTATTTCTTAACTCTCCCACATTCAAGACTCAGTAATTTCATTTGTTTTACAGGAGCAGCCATTTCAGGAAGAAGATAAAACACATGAGCATAAAGCCAGTAAGAAAAAAGAGACAAAAACAAACCGTGCCATCCAATGAAGCTGAAGCTAAACGGGTGGTCAGCCATTGGCACATTGATAACTCTGTAATTTCACCATCATGTTTACCAGCAAACTGAACCCCATTAATCAGGTCATCAATCGGACACTTAAGAGGTTCCTCTGCTGAAAACCGCTCACCTTTCCCAACTCTATTGCTATCAATCTTAAGGATCCGATTTCCAATGGCAACCATCAAAATTTCCTGCAGACCAATCAACAGCAAAACAAGGTAATAAAAAATTACACGAAAATAATTCTTCAACAATAAACAAATACTGAAAAAGTATGATTACTTGTTTGTGAGGATGCCAACACACTCGCGGATGGACTGATTCCTCATCGGCGAGTATCTGAATGGCAACTACAACTTTACCCAAAATTTGAGGCTTTTCTTCCTCATCCGGGCCTTCCGAGATGTTCCATATGAAAAAGCGTGCATCAACACTTGCACTGCACAAAAGGGAAAGTAAAATAGCAAATTATACATCTAAAAAGGGCAACAAAAGTGAGGCTGATAATTGAATTCTAAGGAAATACCTAGCCAGAAGATGAACATCCTCAGCGAAGAAAGCCATATCAGTCACCCTCTACATACCGAATACCCAAAATAAGGGACATAACATAAGAAAGAAACTCAAAGAAAGAAAGAAAAGAAATCGTTTTAAGTACCTGAGTGTGACCACGAAGCAAAGATCTCAAAGCAGTAATAATATTAAGTATGCGAATGTTACCAAGCTTGAGACCATAGCAAATGTAATTCCTATTAACAGCAATCTGACGACCAAGAACAAGTCCAGGATCGGAAATATACTTAGTAATAGGAGTAACTTCAAGCTGAGGTTGAACTTCACCTTGTAGTCTAACATCAATATCATAAACCGCATGATTCCCAATCAAATGCCTTCCTTTAGGAACCTTACTGCTGCGCAATCTAACAGGAGGCGCAGAAGGAATAGCAACCGCTGAATCTGAAGTCGGAGGCAGATTTTGATTTTGATTGGGGAAGAAGGCCATGAGAAGATTGGTACTAGAAGTTTGAGAAGAAGAAGAGGAAGAAGAATTAGGGTTAGGGTTGGGAGATGGTGGTTGTTGTTGAGGATACAAGATTTGAGGAGGTCTGTTGTTAACGTTTTGCTGGTGGTGAAATGGTTGGTGCTGAGGTGGCGGTGGCGGAGGGGCGAGATGGTAATAGGGAAAAGGTTGGTATGGACCAGTTGGCGGAGGGTAAGAAGAAGAAGGTGTTAAATACGGAGATGGAGAAGACGGAGTTGGGAAGGAAGTTGACGTCGTTAGATTTGTTGAGTTTGGAATCATATTCATGGGATTTGAAGTCGGCTTTAATAGCTTATTCATGTCAAATCCTCCGCTACCGCCGCCGCCACCGCCGCCTCCTCCTCCTCCAACCGGTTGGTTTAAAGCCATTGAAAAATGATTCGAGAGTGATTCAGATCAAAAGAATTCATATAAAACCCTCCCGGGAGGAGATGAGAAAAAGGGACGATAACTGAGAGGCCAAGATATATAATTATTACTTACTGCTTGCCAATTAGTACAATAGAAATAAAAATATTCATAAGAGGTAAATTTTGTAATAAAAAGAATATTTATTATTAATACTAGTGTACTGCTTTCCCAGATCGAGAGAGGCTGACGGAAATGGACACCATACCCGTTGCAAACGGAGACTTCAATTTAACATTAATAACATTAACATATCACAGATCTTAATTAATCAATTTCTCCATCTGTATTTATTTATTTCGTCACTCCTCTGTTTATCTAGTCACCGAGTGACCTGACCTGACCTGACCTGACCTTGACCTGACCCGTCTGCCCACACAAACATGCGCCCCCTCTTACTCTCATCGGTGCACGTGTCCACTGTTGCTTCGATACGGTAAAAAGTTTTACCTTTCAAAATACAACAATTTGGCCTTCGGCCAATGCTTGTGCAAGTTTGACAATCATCCGTCTGCAATTTTTAATGTGCAGCAGAGGAAAGGATGTCGAAATGCTCCATAACAAAGTTGACCTTTTCGGTATGAGCAACACTCAAATACCAAATTGCAAAAGAATGTTAAATTTTGATATTCTTCAGCAGAAAATAAAAGGGAAATAAGTCCAATAAAAAAAAAAAATTCAATATCATCTCCTAATTCATGTTATAACACAATGCCACACTGATACAGGTGCGTTAAGTGCTGAATAATTCCCTTCGGAAACAACCCAAGTAAAGACATGCAAGCTCCAAGGTGGAGATTTTGTGACCGAATTGGCGTACAACTTCAATGTATCATATTGGCTTTGTAGCATGCATGCATAATTGACACAACTTGCTCCCAATACATAAAGATAGCTTATATGTTTTCAGCAATACAATATCAAAATGACAAAAGAATAACATAATCCCCTTTTTCCTGGTTCACAAACCCCCCACCCCCTCTTCCCCCCGCACCCCCCACTTCTTTTTTTTAAGAAATTGATTTCTTTTAACCACAGACGAAAGAGATCAACGCGCTGTGAAATATCAATCAAATTGACAAAACACCAAGAAGGATTATACAAAAAATAATAATAATTCTGAATTTGCACTATGAACAAGGCACAAATATTAAAAGAAATGAACATTGGAAAATCTAAAAACGTTAGAAAATTAAACAGGTTCCAATCAAGGTGACAAAGGAGATATCAACTCTCAACTGCAACAACCTCCAGCTTGAGAAGAAGAGCCATCTCTGCCTCCTGATGGCCCAGGTATTCCACCATATCCAACCTTTATTCCATAAGACTGCCCAAGAAAAGTAAGAAAATAGGAAAGGATATCAGCTATAACATCAACACCTCTCATCTGCTTACTATTAGAAAGAAACAGTACATACTGTAAGTCATATGAATGATTTTCCAGCAAGTACTCAACATAACGATGCCAAGTTTCATGAAATTTCAAACTTTGCAAATTAGCAATCAAATACCAATTATCATGATTATTTTCATAGCCCTTTGAGCTGTTACAAATATATAACCACTAAACGATCGGATCTCATAAACTGCACCAGGGACCTGCTTTTATCATCCCATGAAACCACCCAATTCAAACATGTGCAAGAGACAGAATCAGTTGTCCATTTCTAATAGCAACCAATCACAGGTAATGTACAAAAGAAATTTTAAACTCTTATTTAGCTATCCTTTCCCCAGTGGAGAGTATAAGTTAAAGTCAAGTGGTGGGCAAATTTGAGGCCCAGGTGGACTGAAAATTTGACCCCAAAATTAACTCAACAACAATAGCAACCTTGTCTAAAAGAGCAGTAGGAAGTGAGAAAACCTATGCTTATCATCCAAGTATACCTAATGTAAGAGTGGCATTCCTCACCCCCAAAAAACAGAAAAATTAATGCTTATCAAGGGCACATCCTTCTTTTGCAATCCAAACTTACAATAATATGACCACAGAAAGCCATTTTATATGCATTTTACTATCAGATATACTGAAAACTGATGGGTATTATTGTCTATCATCCCCATCACAACTATGAAGATTGATATAAGCCTTACAAATCAGGAAATCAACCAGATGTTAAGACCTTATAATTAGATTAGAATAAGAGCAATATTTAAGCAATCAAAAAGCCAATAAATCAACGTCAACCTTTAAAATAAAATAAACCAATATAAGGCCTCATATCAAGTGGAACCATATGCATCATATAACAACATATAATGTTTGAAAGATTGAGATAGATGAAAAAAACAACTATACACAAAAAATTGAAGCAAACCTCATTTGATACATCAAAAACTCCATCCTGAATCTTCTTGTATATTGTGGCAGCAGTTTTTATAAATGCCTGCACAGAAACTTTTTCTGTTAAAATGGGTTGTGATTCAACAAGCAAAGAAGTATAATCTCAATATTCATATTTGTTATAGAAGATAGTTATTTGTCACAAAACATACTAAAGCATGGAAAGTACCTCCTCAACATTTTGAGCAGTTTTTGCAGAGGCCTCCATGAAGATCAATCCATGCTCTTTGGCAAACTGCTCACCTTCCTCTGTACTCACGGCCCTTCTATGCGCAAGATCACACTTGTTACCAATAAGCATAATCGTCATGTTTGCATTTGCATGCTGCCTTGCATCCTCCAGCCAGCTGGCCAAGTGATTAAAAGTTTCCCTCCTGAAGAGCCAAACAATCAAAACCATCAATACTAAAAGATACAAAAGTTGACTCTAGATAATGACAAAAATATCAAATACAGCATTAAAAGTTCACAATCCTCTAAACCAGTGTTACAAGGATTTAGTAAAGTCAACTCAAAAAGCCAAGTGCTGAGTCTTAAAGCATCACAATGCTAGACTGATAGCAATATGTTCATCCTAAGGATATTAACTACCGAGCATATGGAGTGAAAAATGACAATTCAACAGGAGAATGAAGAAACAAATAGCAAGCTATATTTGAAGGAATATATGTTACCTGGTGATATCATAGACAAGCAATGCACCGGCAGCGCCTCTATAGTAAGACCTAGTAATAGATCTAAAGGATTCTTGACCGGCCTGCCAAAATTAAGAAACAGACGTATGAATTAAGAAACCTATTAAGCTTATTGACTAAGTAATAGAAATGATTATGACAGATACCGTGTCCCATATTTGGAGTTTGATAGGTTTGTTGTCAATTGTAATCATCCGAGCTCCAAATTCAACGCCAATGGTTAAATCATGGACCGGCTGGAACCGCTTGTCCGTGAACTGTAAGAGAAGACACGACTTTCCAACTCCTGAAATTCAACAAAGAATTTCCGCCATTAATGAATCGAATTATCAAATCAATACCTAACGGCGATGATGAACAGTGATCTGAATTGAATTGAGATAATATTATTACCCGTGTCGCCGATGATGATGTACTTGAAGAGATACGCGTACGACATGTTTGAAACTATGAGGATCGATCAAACGGAGTCAAATAAGTTATTGATGGAGGGATTTGTTGTTTTTACTTTGAAGAAGGCGGAGGAAGGAAAAGGAAAGGAAAAGAAAGTAAAAGAAAATAATTGGAAAAATAGGGCGCGTTTGGTTGTTTGTTAAATTGTTAGTTAGTAGTTCCAGCTTGGCAATACACTTGGCGTCCTGGCTGTCATCCCTTCATTCACCTATTTATGTCGCCACGGAGTCTCACTCCCTTCTGGTCACTTTCGCTTACGTTTACGTTGCGCCTCCTTTATCAGCGGACTGAGGGTTTTTCTCTTTTTTGGAAATGACGCTATTTTTTAAGCTAAAATTATTTTTAACTCAATTAAAAATTTTTATTTAATTTTAACTGAAAATTGATAATCAAAAGTAAATACTCTTATTGTTGAAAAATCCGAATATATATTTTTTTTTGAATAATTTAACAAAAATTTTCAATAAATTATTAAGATATTCACTTTTAACATTTCTTTCTACAGTAAAATTATTAAAAAAATATTTTAAAATGAATAATAAAATAAGACCATATTAGTTGAATTATTTTTTTTTTTCTTCCTCGTCTTTCTCCTTTTTTTCCGTTCTTTCTTCCTTCTTGTTTAAGTTGAAACAAAAGAAACAATGGAGTATTTTAAATCAATTATTGGGATACAAATCGGTGATCAGTCATGTATAATATTGTTAACATACCAAAGCATTAATGTTACATTTTCAAGAATTACATGTATTTTTGCGCTAAATCTATCTATATAACAAGTTTGTAGCATAAGGCTGGAAAATTGAGGCATCTAACAACTAAGAGCTAATCCCAACATTTGGCTGTGGAGGGAATTGTCCTTGTCAAGAGATTGTCTTTAGCACTGAATTTGAATTCTTCATTGTTTGAATTTATGGAGCAAGAACTTGGATTTGCACTGGAGTATGCTCCAAAATATACTCCTTCTCTTCCTTTGATGTGTATTCTACTACTAGAAGAATCACTAACGAATTCAACTGAATCGACAGCTCCACCTGAATTGTACATATTAATCAACCCAATTGGAGCAAACTGAATTGCTTGACTGTAAATCTGCACAAATCATTAGCAACGTTTCAGAATTCGCGTGGTGTGAGTATGTGAGCTAAGAACTAAGGCCTCAAGTCGCTAACCAACCATTATAGGTGATACAGTGAAGACATCGCATTGCATAACCTAAATGCAACACCAAACGATTCATTCTTGGGTAATCGGAAAAGCGAACCTGAAGTATCAAAGTTGTGGGAAGATATAGAAATGCTCTACAGATTGAACGGAAAGTTCATCTATTTCCAAATATGGCAAGAGGAAATGTGGGTGCGTGTGTACCTGTATTGAACGAAAATACTGCACAATCTCCAGTCCAGAGCTTCCCGGAAACCTCTTCAAAGTACTCTACAGCACAATGAGAGACTTTCCCAGATATCACCAAGATCAACATTTTCCTGAACTGTGTTTTCCCGGCAAGGCCAACTGCCTGCTCCTTGGCTGTTGATGACACCAATCGGTCCAGTGCATTTTTTCAAATTCCAGATTTTGAGAAGGCTAAATGTATAAATTGCAGGAAAAAGGCGATGATCAAAGGTGAAAAAAAACTCGAAAAGCAGGAAATAGAAGTGAGAGGGAGATACCTCTTCCCATTCATAACTGAATCGCTGAATAAACAATCACGCGATGGCCTTCCTGGCTACTTAGCTCGAAGCACTGACCCGTCAGGCAGAACAAGCCTTTTAAGTATCTCGAAATCATGCTTTCAAGATTTATCTTATTAAAAGTTGCATTCGTTTACATTAGTCAGTGCTAAATCATATTCTAGCAGAATAATGTGTTCTGGTAATGCCTTACCTATCGTAGATCCACAACCTCCCGCAGCTCTAGCAACAGCACGAAACTCAGCTGCGGAATGGCGGCTCTGAAAGTTATCGAAGATGTCAATAACTTACATAGTGAATAAAACAATGGACATAAGTTGACGAGAAGGTCGTGACATACATAAAACATGTCCCAATCTGGGACAACTACTTCACCAAGAAATGTGCTGTTGAAAGCTACAGCAGCTATGTGCAATGTCTGTGTCGTTGGATTTTTTGGATAGTAATCATCAGATGCTCGAGTGATTGCACTTCTTTTCGAACTGCAATCATAAAATCGAAGTAAAATTGGCTAGATGCAATATTAACAAAATATATTTCAGTGTGGTTAACAATTGAAGTGCAAAAATCACTTACTGATGATAAATGGAGTCTGTGCTTTGGCCCATGTCAGCAAATTATGCTGTTGTCGGGGAATTTCGTCGCTATGGATTCTTCTAGTGCTTGTTGAAATTTCTAGTAAGTGAAACTCTTCCTCCTCAACCAGTGCAAATGGTTTCCAGAATGTTCTGAACATCAACCTTTGCTCCATCCACATCTGCGAAACAAGATACTTGCGTAGATCATCATAAAACTGAGAAGCATTGGCAGGATCTATAGCCCCAATGCCACACTTCTCCATGCAATCCATGGATATATCCCTCATAATTGCCAAATTCCCTGGCGACTGCACCGGTGTTTCATCTCTGGATTATACGTTTTAGCTCCCGGAACATTTGGAACAAGGCCGCCCCAGTATCCCAAGAGGGCAAGCCACACGTAGACGTACCTGAGGATTCAGAAGTTGAAGATGAAGTTGAAATCTACTGAAGTAAAAGAAAAACTTTGGATTATAGGAAACGTACTTAAGGCTAAAGTTTCTCTTAATGCCCGATACAAAATCCTTTAGACCACTTGCTTCACTTTGACCCTCATTTGACATTCCGCGAAACTTACTGGTCTCTCTGATGCTGACTAATCTACCACCGAACCTGCAATTCAGTGGAAACAACAATTTTATATTTGATCTGCAGGATGAGCAAGAAAAAAATGACAAAACTTACGGTGTCCCATCAACTGATGACTCCCCTTCCTTTTGGAACTCCTTAGTCACATCTTGCCACCAATTATCTATTATCAAAAACCTTGCAGTGGCGCCTCCCTAGATAAACTGAGAGAGAAAAAATGACAATGTTCTGAAAAGAGATTCCTCAAAAGATAGAAGAATGCATGGAGCAGAAAATAATCTAAATTGCGGTGTTTTCCTCCACACACAAGCATGAACACAGGACTCGCCTCTTTAGGCCGCCTTTGATTCCTTGAGAATTCTCTTCTTAATAAAAAGCATCCCAAGTGCACCAACCAAACTGTCTAACATTCGTGGCACTGCTGAAAATTAGCAATGAAACACATTTGATGGACTTATTTTTCACTTTACTTTTATTTTTGAAGTCTTACCACTTTCAACACAGAATTCAAGTTCATTTGACGAGATTCCTTGCAGGCTGCTTCTAAATTCACCATCTACGACGGGTAAGAATAGGACATAAAGCAGTAGAATCATCGGATGCATTAGAAGTGAATCCTTCTTCCCTTGGTTTCGGGGGCAGCATCGGAGTTTCATTAGGAATGTCACTCCTTGAATTTATGATACAGCGAGATAGTAAAATAAACGATAAACTTCTCAAAATTAAGTGAAAGAAAATTTGAGAAAATTTTAATTATGTTAAAGAGTTTCATTAAAAAGAAAAAAAATAACTTATTTATACTAATTCTAAAATATAGAATTCTAATAATACTATAATATGAAATTCTAATAATTATAGAATATAAAATCTTAATAATTTTAAAGTATGAAATTCTAATAATCATAAAATACAAAATTCTAATAGTTTTAAAACACAATTTCTTTATAGAATTTTTAAAATATTTTAACTGTTGACTGCGTTATTCCCCTTCACCTGAGAAAAAGTCGTTCTCGAGTATACTATAGTGTCTGAATATAATGGCTTATTCGATGTATGAAATGGATAAATATCCGCTACATTAAACGTTTTAGAAATGCACATTGACTATGGTAGATCCACAACATAAGCATTATCATTAATTTTCTTCAGAATCTTATAAGGTCCATATTTCTTAGGCTGCAATTTATTGTAAATTCCTATAGAAAATCTTTCTTTGTGTAGAAATACCATAACCTCGTCGCCCACTTCAAATACTTGCTATCTTCGATGTTGATCCGCTGCCTTCTTGTATCTAACATTAGCTTGATTCAATTTTTGTGTTATTTCTGTCTGAATATCTTGCCACTGAGTAGCCATGTTCTCTGCAGCTACATTAACTCCTTGACCTTTAGGTAGCTTCATTAAGTCAAGTGCATGCTGTGGTAACTTCGTGTATACAATTGAAAATGGGGATTTTCCTGTGGTATTGTGCACGGCATTGTTGTATGCAAATTTTACTTGTGCTAATGCAAAATTTTACTGCTTTAGCCGATCTTTGCAAATACTACGAATTAGATTACCTAGTGTTCCGTTTATTGATTCGGTCTAACCATCTGTTTATGGATGAGCTGTGCTGCTAAAGTTTAAAGTTGAATCAAATAGCTTCCATAATGTCCACCAAAAATGACTCAAAAACTTACTATCTCGATATGAAGTAATAGTCTTGAATACCCCATGCAAACGAATGACTTTTTTGAAAAATAACTTGGCTATTCCACTTGCATCTGAGGTCTTTTTGTAAAGAACAAAATGTGCCATCTTTGAAAACCTATCAATAATCACAAAAACAGAATTCACACCTCTTCGTGTTCGAGGCAAGGCTAATACAAAATCCATAGATAAATCTTCCCAAATATTTTCTAGAATAAGTAAAGGCATATACAAACCAGTATTTTGAGAATGACCTTTGGCGGTTTGACAAACATAACATCGCTGCACATACTTAGATAAATCTCTTCTTATATGTGGCCAATAATATGTTTCTACCACTGCTGTCATAGTCTTATCACATCCTAAATGACTAGCTAAACATCTTCTATGTAAATCTTTGATTAGCTTTTCCCTTAAGAATGACCTTGGAATGCACAAATGGTTATCTCGCATAAGAAATCCATCATGAATATGAAAATCTTCAACCAGTAATTTGTTAATACATTTCCTTCAAGTCTCATAAAAATCATCATCTGTCTAGTACAATTCTTTCAAGACTTCAAATCTCATAATCTCTTATCTCAATGTGACTAGCAATTTTGCACGCTTACTCAATGCATCCGCCACTTTATTGTATACTTTTGCCTTATATTTTAGCTTAAACAGGAATTTCTACAAAAATTGAGACTATCTGGCATGCATGTCTTTGTTAATCCTTTTCTGGCTATGCAGATACTTTAATGCTTCATGATCATAATACAAAACAAACTCACACCCCGCCAAATAATACTCTCATGTCTTCAAAGCACGTACTTGGAATAAAATTATTTGTCATATGTTGTCCATTTTCTTCTAGCATCACTAAGTTTTTCGCTGAAAATAAACTATTGGTCGTTTCTTCTGGGAAAGAACAGCTCCAATTTTTGCCCCATTAGCATCACATTCCATCGTAAAAAGTGCATCAAAATTTAACAATGCTAAAACAGGAGCAGTGCACAACTTTTCCTTTAATACTGTAAAATTCACATTAGCTTCTTCACTCCATTGAAACTTTCCTTTCTTTAAGCATTCTGTAAGATGTGTGGTAATAGTGCTAAAATTTTAAATAAATTGTCGATAAATTGTTGCTAGCCCATGAAAACTTCTTATTTCAGTTATTGATCTTGATGTAGGCTAATCTCTAATAGTCTGGACTTTATTTTCATCAACCTGTATTCCATCCGCGCTAACAACATAACCCAAAAATAACAATTTTTTAACCATAAAACTACATTTTCTCAAGTTAGTATACAACTTATTCTCTTGCAATACTTTTAGAATTTTTCGCAGGTGTACAAAATATTCTTCCTCTGACCGACTATAAATGAGAATGTTATCAAAATATACCACAACAAATTTTCTAATAAAAGGCTTCAATACTTGGTTCATTAGCCGCATGAATGTGCTGGGTGTATTAGATAACCTGAACGGCACCACAAGCCACTCATACAAGACATCTTTTGTTTTAAAAGCTATTTTTCACTTATCTCCAAGTTTGATTTGAATTTGATAGAATTTATTTCGAAGATTAATTTTTGAAAACACCATAGCCCCATATAGTCTGTCTAACATGTCATCTAATTTTGGAATTAGAAATTTGTACCCAATGGTGATCTTATTGATGGCTTGGATATCCACACACATACTCCAACTTTCATATTTCTTTAGTGTTAATAAGGCTGGAACTACACATGGACCCATACTTTCTTGAATGTACCCTTTTTTTAATAATTCTTCTACCTTTTCTTTAAGAATCTCACTCTCTTTAGGACTCATTCTATAATAAGATAAATTTGGTAAGTTAGTTCATGGAATTAAATCAATATGGTGTTGAATATCTCTCATAGGTGGTAATCCATTAGGTAAATCTTCAAGTATTACTTCTTTGAACTCTTCTAGCAATGATTTAATTATTTTTGGTAATTTATCTGTTGGTTGCTCCACCTTTATTGTCAAAACTGGCTTCATAATAACTACATGCATCTCTTTTGATTTTTTAATTGTTGCCTTCATCTCATAAGTCGATTGTGTAAGTATAAAGATAGTTCGCCTTTCCACTTTCGAGGCTTTGACTTCGAAATCTCATTTCATTAGTAACAACGTAAATTTTATATCATTCTTCTCTAACTTGTAAGTATTTTCTCGTCTATCATGTTGTGCGGCTATATCAAATTGCTATGGTCTACCAAATAAAAAGTGACACACATCCATATCCACTATATCAGAATAAAATTCATCTTTATATTTACCAATAGAGAAAGGTACTTTGTATCGTTCAGTTACTCGAATCTTTTCTACTGCTTTAATCTAACCAATGGTGTATGATTTTAGATACTTCTCTATTTGTAACCCCAGGCTTTTTATCACTTCTCTTCCAATAATATTTTCACAACTACTACTATCAATAATAACGTCAAATAGGCGATTAGTAATGATGCACTTGGTTCGAAATAATTGATACCTCTGAGTCTTATCTTTTTGCTTTGGTGTCAACATCATTTTTCACACCATATAATTCTGACAATCCACATCATCATTTTCTTCATATTCTTCAGTATCCCCATCTGGACCATAATAAATTTCATCATCCTCTTTTTCTTCTTCCTTTCGCTCCATAACATTAATTGCTTTTCTACGGGGACAATCACTAAACCTATGACCAAGTTGATTGCATTTAAAATATTTTTCTAAAATAAGTTTAGCATATGGGTTCTCAACTTTAGACTTGTCCTTAAATTCTATCACCTTCTACTTTTCAACCGCTTTTTCTTCTTTATACCGATCGTTACATACAAAGATGTCAAAAGCTGATTTCTGCTTGTCACTAAGTCTCCTATAATTATCTTCACCACAAGTTCTACGAGAAAAGTCTAATCTGCTTTTCTTTTGCAACGCTAACTCTACCTTTAATACAATATTGTGTGCTTCTGATAAAGTGCATATGACCTGTACCCTAATTTTATCATGGATAATTGGTTTTAAGCCGTCAAGATACCTTATAACTTGTTGACCCTCTGTTTCACTTAAATCATTCCTTTTCACTAACCATAAAAACTCAACAGTAAAATCATGGACAAATCACTACCCTTGATGGCATCTCTGATATTTCTGGAATGAGATTTGCTCATAGTCAGGAGAAAGAAAGTCTCGTCGTAATAGCTGCTTTATTCTGTACCAAGTCCTGACCGGTGTTTTTCCCTCATGATATCTCCTATTTTGTAATCTCTCCCACCATGCAGAAGCTCCACTCTTTAATCTACATGCAATAAGTCTCACCCTACTTTCTTCTGGAATCTCCATATAATCAAAAAATCTATCTACTTCTACAATCCAATCCAAAAACTTTTCAATATTTAAACTCCCATTGAAAATAGGAATATCTACCTTCAATCAGTATTCGTTAGAATACTTATTACCATTAAAATAATTGTTGCCGCGTCCAATTGGTACATTCCTAATATTCTTTGTAGGCACTTCTAAATAATCTTCTTCTTCATCTGAATTTTTTATACGAATTTGTATGCAGGAATAGGTATGCCAATAGGTTGTTTGTGGATGACATCTTCCTCAATATGTGGCCTTTCGACACCCTGGTTTCTGTTGGCATTAACGCTTAAATATCAAGTCAATCTGCAATTTCTTCAAAACGTTGTTCTAAACGTTGAATTTTGCGATCTAGTCGTTATTCTAAAGCATTCAGTGCACCCTCTTGATCTTGCGTCGCAAGTTGTGAGGTCTCAGTTCCCTGATCTATGCCATGAGAACCGCCGCTGTCTACAACTGAGTTTTCTGTCATTAGAGAATGATAGAAACCTTGTTCTGATACCAACTAATGCAGTAAGATAGCAAAAGAAATGATAAACTTATCAAAATTAAAAGAAAGAAAATTTTAATTATGTTAAAAAGTTTTATTAAAAAAAAATAATTTATTTATACTAATCCTAAAATATAGAGTTCTAATAATATTAGAATCTAAAATCCTAATAATTGTAAAATATAAAATCTTAATAATTCTAAAATATGAAGTTTTAATAATTTTAAAATACAAAATTCTAATAGTTTTAAAACACAATGTCCTTATAGAATTTCTAAAATATTTTAACTGTTGGCTGCGTCAATTTCACATCCAAGGAATCATCCACCATATTTTAGATCTAAACAGACTGAGTAACCTGACATCCTGCGTCAAGCCAACACCAGAAATATGTTGCAGAAACGAAAAATTGGAAGTTAATCAAGATGGTTAGTGAAACACTAAATGAATGCAGCATGCTGAACAATACATATTCCGAAAAGGCAAGAGAACAAATTGTTGAAACATTATAAACAAGAACTCACTTACTGAATGACTCCAAGCTTGAAAACATGTCGTGAACGGCTCTCAGAAGAAGTAGCACCGACAAATGCAGATGTGATGTGGAATGGAGTCCCAACTATATTATTAGGTACAACGGTCAATGCATCTTTTCCATTGATACCGAGATTTCCATTTTTGAGAACAGGTTTTTCCATTGACAAACATAGAATGTTTTCATCCTTTGTTGAGATATAAAGACCCTTTTGAGAAGAAATTCTGCCTTTGGTTCGGGGTGACAAACTATAATGAAAGTCGAGAGTTGAGCCTCAGAGGTGGCTATGGTGCACAGAAATTATTCGTCCGGGTGGTGGAGTGAGCCATAGTTTGTAAGTGTAGAAGAATTTGGCAGGTAAAACTGTTAAAAGAAGGAAATGAATTCTTATAGGAGAAACTGTAGAGAGATATGTGGTGTAAGTTGTTTCCAAGAGAGATGATGATGAGTTTAGCTTATTGGCCACATTTTTCTTCGGATATCGACATCTGTTTATGTTTTTCGTTTTTCTAGCTTTTGTCATTTTCAATCTTCTTTGGGAGCTAAATATCCTCTCGTTTTAGAGGATCAATTTGCCCTCACTAACTTGTTCAGAATGTGGCTTGGAACTCAGAACGCTTTCTTTGGTAGCAATGAAAAGTTGGGTTTTCTTTTTGACCAAGCCATATATTTTGCCTTAATCAACTTCTAGAAACGCTCTACAGTCAAGTTCTTCGGTTTCTTTTAGAGTTAACACATTGTTAGCTGAATATTCAACTATTCAGAAAGATTTTCAATTTCAATTCTGTATTTCAATCATGGGGTTTAAAAATTTAATCACATTTACGTTCTGCCTTTTTCTGTTTGACTAGTCTGAAATGCTGAGATGATAATAATTTTTTTCGCGAAAGCGAAAGCAAAAGCATCAGGATATGCCCTCTAAGAAAAATAAAGACAGTTCGTCATTTCATATTACTCCACAAATGATCCAAAGTTAAAATTGAAGCAATAGATGATAAGATATACCATTGAAATGCAACTCATCCTACTGTTAAAAAGAACCAAAAAAGTGCTTTGATATCTAAAAGTCGGCTGCTATAGCAACAGCAATTGGGCTCCTGACATAGTGCTTGCCGTCTGTCCATGTTATCCCTCCAAATTTATAATTATTGGCGGCACCACCAGACAACTTGGCTTTCAGAGTCACCTTGAAGCTCTTCTCTTCCCCAATTTTCTCAAAAGTCAATACATTAGGCTCAACAGAAACTGAAATTCCTAGTGGTTCCCGGACACTGGCTGCATACTTGCCTGGTGATCCAACATTCTTCAGCTTTCGGGTCACAGTGACTGTGCCAGAGATGTTATGGACTGCAATTGAAGGGTAGTTGAAGTCCTGGAGATTGCTTGATTTGGGACATTTATATTGACTTCCAGAGAAAAGTTTAATGATGGTTTTGTTGTAGCCAATGGAACAAAAAAAGTTCATGTAATCATCTGTGGTTAAGTCATAGACCAACCCAGGATCCACTGCGAGATTCGGTCTAATGTGTCCGGAACCATAATTGAATGGCGTTGCCTTATCAAAAGAACCATCAAGCATTGGATGCTTAGTGTTGTCCCTTGTTCTCGCTGTAATTGAAAAAAAAATATTAGCATTGTGGAAACAGAAGATTCAGAGATAAAGTTTCAGAGATAAAAAAAAAATGTTACCAGTTGTCATGATTGCAGATCTAATTGCGGATGGACTCCAATCTGGATGGAGTGTCTTAAGAAGGCCAGAAACTCCAGCAACGTGAGGGCATGACATAGATGTGCCTGACATTGTGTTATAAGGAACGCGGCGCTTGTCAAAGGGTAGCTCTGTTGGGCCTATTGCTTCTGTGAAGGCAGCTATGATATCCACTCCAGGTGCAGTGATGTCAGGCTGAAAATGTTGACAGGTAAAAGTCAAAAACAATTGGTTGTCGAATAATTAATATAAGAGAAAATATATAGTACGATGAAAGAACCTTGAGAATATCTGGTGTAACAGTGTTTGGACCAGCGGAGGAGAATGATGCCATGAATGGAGCAGGCTTTGTACTCAAATGTGTTGATGGCGCCGTAATGTATCCCAGCGGATTCCTGTCATAACATACAAATCGTAAGATACTGGAAAAGTGTTTGATAGAAAGGGAGAGAGTGAAAGAGAAGTACTTGGAAGATTCAATATAGGCAGTGACTTCAACACCATCTTTATAGGTGATTTGTGAAGCTGGAAGAACATGAGCATCGGCAGTAATTTCGTTACCACTCGGTTTATCATTGCAAAGAATCATCCCAACTGCACCGGCAAGAGCTGCTTGTCTACCCTTTTCCACTCTCGCTGTTTCCCCCCTAAGACAAGCCAAAATTTTACCCTTCACCTTTGCATGATCCAGTGTTCCTTTCTTGCAGAGGAAGCTACATGCATTGCAAAATCAGGTTACACATGTATACGCTGCAATCTTTCGAAAATTTAAACAATTTGTTCTTACGCATCAGTCGCAGATGCATTGTCAGCTTGAGCTTGAGCTCCAGTAATAAGTGGATAGAATCCATCACGGGAAAGAGGTTTAGAAAGGCTTGTTCCCTGCAATTGAAAGGGAAAAGATGAATTTTCATTTATATATATCCAAGAGAAAATTAGACTAGAACAATTGTAGATTAGAAGACCAACTTTGAATCTTTTCCCATTCCCGAGTGCAACATAAGCTTGGAATTCTCTGTCAATTGTGCTAGCACCGACAGTGATCATCCAAGGGGCAACATTTGAGACAGTTCCAGCAGTTGGTCCAGAATTTCCAGCAGAGCATACAACGACAATGCCATTCTTAACAGCATGAAATGCTCCAATCGCAAGCCCATCATCGAAATAATCACCAGGGTCTCCACCAAGTGAGACAGAAAGCACATCGACCCCATCATGGATAGCGACATCAAAAGCTTTCAAAATATCCGCATCAAAGCATTCGTTGTCATTAATCGGAGGCCAACAGACCTTGTAAGCAGCAACTCTAGCTTTAGGAGAACCACCTTTTGCAGTTCCATTTCCCAAGCCGAAAACATTTACTCCTGGAACAAAATTCCCGGCAGCTGTTGATAGGGTATGACTCCCATGGCCGCCGTGGTCACGAGCAGTATTGTTAATAGAGACAGAAATGTTGTGTTTTCTTACATATGCTTCATAACCTTTGTTGTAGTACCTTGCTCCTATGAGTTTCCTGCATAAAATCACCCAGGGTCAAAGAAAAAACAGTGAATTAACAAAATCAATGACATAAAATCCTGAAGTATTTTGTTGGAAACTCGCAAAAAGATAACACTACATGTCAGCACTATGAGGTAAAATTTGTTATAGTACTAACCTGTTGCAATGAACGCCCTCACTGGTATTATTTTCACAAATACCTTTCCATTTGGATGGAACTGGTCCGTATCCTTCATCACTGAAACTTTCTGATTCGGGCCAAACACCTACCATAATATAAATTAAAAATTAAAAGTAAATAAATCACATATATGATTAAAAGGAAAGAAATCGCAGATATGATTGATGGGTCCACATGGACGTTGCTCATTTATAAAAGCACCAAATCACGAAAGTTTCATGCTTTTGCATGACTGGATTCACATTATATAACTTTTTCCATTATATATTCTATTATTCTGTTTGCTTTTTTTTGGGAAATTCTAAAACATACCAGTATCGAGGTTTGCTATGATTGTATCTTCGCCGAATCTGGCTTTCTTCCATGCAGAGCTCTGGTGGATAACTCCATTATTATCAAGTAACATGAAATCCCATGAATGTGTTGTGTGTAATTTTCTTCCTTTGTTCGGGAAAACTGACACAACATCCGGATGCTCTGCATTTTCCAAATAAGTAAGTACGTAGGTATATTAGCTGAAAATGTTTGTTGTACTTCAGCGTACAAATGCATATTTACTTGCAATCTCGGCTGCCTCTTCTTCCTCAAGCACGGCAGCAAAACCATTAATATGGTGCTGATAAGAGTAAAAGATTGCATCTCTGGCCTTCTCAGCACTGCACGTACGCAAGTAAGCAGTTCAAAACAGAAGACAAATGATGAGGAAAACATAAAAAAAAAAAAAAAAAAACAATTCTGCATTACCTTCCCAAAAATGATCCAAGTAATTCATGGTGAGAACCAGTTACACGATCAAGATCAGCCGTTGAAATTTCGGGGTCATGAGCATGTGATCCCAAGTACACTACATAAGACTTTTTTCAAACGAAGATCAAGTTTGGATGTGAAAAAAAAAAATACAGAGGAAAAATTGTATTACCTGTTTGATTGCAAAAGAAGGGGACTGTAGCAATGAGAAAACGGTGAAACAGAGGACAAAAAGTATTGAAACTTTTGGTGACCACATTGTATCTTTGATGCAGATTACAAATCCGGTTCAATTTTATAAGAGAAGCAAAATCAAAGCAGGAAAATCAGTATCCCCTGTCTCAAGCAGAGGAGATACTCTCCTCCATTTATATACGTGATTTGTTTTTCGAGATATATTTGAACAAAGAGTGAACAGGGAATAGTAGAGGAAGTGAAGAATCCTAGAGTGAAAACAATTACGATTAGGAAGGAACTCTAATTTGGCAGGACAGCTCAAAAACATCTGTAATTTTCTATATATGGATATAATCAAAATGAGAAGAATTTGGATATGAAGATAATGATGAATAGAATTCAAGTATTTACAGTTGTGGAGAAGAGGGATATGTATGAATTGATTGATGATTGAGCAATTTTAGTAAATTAATTATTTTGTGTGAAAATGAAAATATGGAAAAGAGAAAGTCTCGGACTCTTTCCATGCATGCTCGGACTCTTTTTGTGCACGCACTGGACAAACATACGAGACGTTTCATTTGTTTTGATGAGTTGTATAAATTGTATCGAGTTCTTTTCATATGTGTTAATAATTGAGATTGTTTTCATGTACTAATTACAAACAGTATAACTAGTTAATTAATGTGTGTGGCCGATTCATATTAAGCATAACCTAGGGCTATATGTACATGTGTGTATTCATTGGATAACCCATTAATTAATTATGTGCTTTGCTTCTTAAATTATTGGTATTATTTTGAAATTCAGCATGGACCAGCATGATTTAGTGATCATTTGAAAGGCAAATCACATATGGATTTGGAGAAAGAAAGAAAGAAAAAAAGACTGGCCACACATACTACAATACTAATCTCAAAAGAATTTGTATTTAATCGGAATAGAGTTATATACATTCTTATTGTGAGAACTGTTTATTGGGGAGTGGCTAAATAATAATAATAATAATATTTACATATGAATCTCCAATATTAAATATTTTCTGTTTAAGATTCAGAATAGGTCTAATCAAACGTACACTTTTACATTCATACATACATATGTATCATTACACATTTGGGATCTTCCCCTCACTGCATCCAAAAACAAGTTTGATTGTCCATGTTTTTCATATAATACCAATCATTTAGGTAGAAGCGATTGAATTGAATGTCAATTAATTACACGTAAGTTGGCACTCACAGGAAAAGTATACTCACTTCTTAGTGGTCGTAATGGAGAATGGAGGGTTAATACAATGGTGTTAGGCCGGACTTTTGACTTGTGGACCTTGCTCATAGTACCAAGCCCATATATATTTCCCATACAATAGAAGCCTTTTAGCCGATGTAAATTATGCCTTTTTAATCATATGAATATTAATCGTCGTTTACCAACATCCTATCCTATCCCGTCCTGTATATCAAACATTTAAATCTCAATCTATTTCTCATTACGCTTCTGTTCTGTTCAACTACCGTATAAACTACAGTTATTTATTTTACCCATCCTGCTTTCTCTTTTTCTTCTTCTTCCAATAAAAAGTTACAGTGCTTGATTCACCGATCAATATCATATGTCTCTTGACATTCAATAAAATAAAAAAATTATCAGGTATCTAAATTTATGCATAATAGTAATAACGTAACTCAAATTTTACTCTCAGTACAGATAATAGTACTAATAATTATTGGCCGAAATGAAAGAAACGATTGGATATTTGGAGTATAGAGAGGTCCATGGACAAAATGGAGTACCGATTCTTCAAGTTTTACACATACTAAGTGGAACCCACACAACCACCCACCCCCAACGTCGACATTGCCAGCAACGACAAATACAAATTCATTAATAACAGGTATAAACAACATCAATCAAATTAATCATCGAGTACATCGATAAATTGCCTACATTTTACATGGGAATGACAGAAGAATACACAAAGTACAGACTTCAATTGATGAATTAAAACATGAACTTGTTGTAATTTTAGTTTTATTAATTAAGAACAAATATTCCTATTTTAAGAGATGCCGACGTTCTGACTTCTGAAAGGAGAAACTCTCTACATAATATATCCATACTCTGCTGCTGCTGCTGCTGCTGAATAATGGAGCAATACAATGGCCTTTTCTCTTGTCTTATCTTCTGGTTTTCGCTCCCTTGCCTGCCTTGTGCATTATTATAATATACGATTGAATTTGAAACGCATTAGTATATAATGAATTAGGTCTTCCGAAATGTGTCAGAGAACAAAAAGTAAGTAAGAAAATTATACAATCCTGAGATGGGTCACACAACGATGCAAAATCCAAAAAATGGCTACCTGTAAAACCAAGGCAGCAATTTGGCTCTATCTGTGCAACTATTTGTTACAAATACTTTGTTTCTTGCCGCCTTCTCCCCCACTACGACTAGGACTACGCCGACCACCTGTCCAATTCCCATCGATCTCCATGGATTTTCCCTTGTTTTCTTTTGCTTCTTTTTCTTCTTCTTCTTATTCTTCTTCTTCCCTTGTATATGCATCCATCAGTTTGCTAAATTCTTTCCTTCCAGGAATAACTAGCAGAAGCTTTGCAGGTTTAGCCGTTCTTGTTTATTTTCCGGAAATACAAGTGTGTAATTTTTTGCTGCAGGTATGTTGAGAAAGTTTCAGAATCAGAAAACAAATTAGTTTCAGCAATTAATTAAATTGGGATTGTTCTGTTCTGCCTGGCTCCCTGAATGCCATCTAAGAAGCTTGTCAAGGATTGTTTGCAACCTTCCTACTTGGCATCAAGGGAGTCAGGCAGGCCGCCCTAGCCACCGGATACACACACCCTTATACATGTACAGTTGATTTCTTAACATAAATATATTTTATTATTCCCAACGTTGTTCTTTTATTTTTTTTTCAAATAAATATTTATATTGCAGTGTTGTTTATTGTTTGTTTAATAATTTAATTACTTGTAAAATTCTTGATCAGGACTCAAATTCTAAAAAATTATTTATCTCGATCTTTGTTTCATGCAAATTATGTCTTGCCAATGAATGAATTCATTCAATTTTATGTCAAATGGGCAGTAGAAAAACTCAGTGGATGAAACATATGTGGGATAACTGAGGAATAATGAATGGGAATTCAATTGCATGGTAGCTTTTAGTTTAGTTTTGAGATTAATAATGCATTAAGTTTATGTTGATTCATTGCTAGCTATTTGAACAAGGGATGACTAGAGATTAGATCGATGATTGGTATGTATATGATGTTGTAAGTGACTACTCAACTAATTAATTAATGTAATCTATCTAATACACAATTAATTTTGTTGTCGTTTGTTTGGCTTTGTTAATTATTTATTGAATAATTGAAAGTGAGACTTAGCTGGCTGTGCTTTTGAAACATGTGGCCATAAAAGCAGTTATGCAATGCAGGGCGCTCGTTGTGGGGCTAAGCTTTGCATTCAAATCAATCGAGATCCATTGGTATTTATACATTTCTTGGTGTCCTTTTAATATTGGACCAGAGATATATTATCATATTGCAATGATACTAAAATATAAATTTATTTATATGAATTGATATATAAATTTATATTATCATTACATATTTTATATAATTTATTATTTTTTTAAAAAAAAAATTTGTAAATTTTTATTTACATGTAAACTACAATACACATTAAAAATTTGTATATTTTAACCTACTACTTCAGTTGTCAATCCATTATCTTGTACTAACCTCTATTTTTTAAAATACAAATTTTAAATTAATTAATTGTCTTTTGAGAATATCAATACATATTAAATTTTGTCATTTGATTAATTAAATTTGTTTTTCTTTTTGAACAAGTTATTATTAATTAATTTTACATTATTTTATTTATGAGAATACTATTATTATTATTATTATTATTATTATTATTATTGTTGTTGTTGTTGTTTTTACTAAGGTTTCCGTGTGATACCTAACTAGTTCTTGACCATTAAATGTGGAAAATGATGGTAACCAATAAATATTTATTTCTTTATTGGTTGAGAACTTCTTGTGAGGTAAATAAAAGAGTACTAATGGACCATATACGTATAAAAACTAATCTTGATTAAGTAGAGAATTTAATTAATGAGGATAAAATATTGTAGGTTGGGTAATCGACCTTTATTAATTATGATATTTCACGAGAGTAATTTTATAAAAAACACAGCCATCAAATTTGAAATTAAATAACATTCAATGACCAAGACTCAGTTTCCAGTCTGGCTTTTAATTTAATTAATTTCTTCCTGGCCAAGGCGTCAAATTTCCATCTATAATTTGTGTTCTCATCATTATTGTTATACCATTTATTTGATATTCGAATATTATTTTTATTTTTTTATGGCTTAAAATTGTTGGTATATGGTCACTTGATAACGTCCAATCATTTGAAAATTCTGCAATTTTTTTTTAAAAAAAATCTCTCTGCATAGCTAGCTTTTTGATATATTTACTTGTCTTCCTCGTGGAAAATGATTGCAAAGACTGAGAATGGCTTTATTTAATAATTTATTTATTATTGTTTCCCATCACACTGTTTACGTAAATGAGTTTAATTAGCTGGCTTGCATTCGCAGGAAGAATTATGACACTGTTCACATAGTATCCAATAAATTTAAGAAGATATATATCGTAATCTAAGTTCTTATCGAACGTCTTTTCATAGATAGATAGATAGATAGATAGATAGACAGATAGATTGATAGAAACTCAAAAGCGTATTTAACACTTGTGCATTGTATATATAGCCACGTTCTTTTCTTTGTATTGGTTTGAGCTTCATTTGTTTCCTTTGTCTGGTAATAATTTGAGTGGATATGTTTAGTATGCGCGCGCGCACACAGAAACACACACAAATATAGATGTTGACTCCTAGCTTAAAACGTTGCGCTGGATGGCTTAAAAAGCAAAAGTCATGAATTCTCACATACACAGTTTACCGGGAGCGTCTGGGCTATCTGCTAGCTGGAAAAAGAAACATGTAGCATTGGGCGGGGGTGGTTTGTGGGGTGTGCGCGGGAGAGGGGGGTGGTGCTTGTGGTGCAATGCATTGACGCAGTCATGCATAATTTTCAAGGAAGCAACACCCTTTTTAACTTTAATTTCCATGATCATGAAAATGAGAGGCAGAAATTCTAGTGCATTCCATATCCCTCTGTACACACGCACACATATATACAAGAGGGTCCTTAGGCTTTTAGACAGTTGGTGCGAAGTATAATCTTGTTGCATTCGGAGAACAAAGTAAGTGTTAGTTTATTTGGTTGATAGATATATCGGAGACAAAATGAAGGTATGTATGCAATACTCTCGCAATGCAACGGAATGGGTTTTGTTCTTACTTCTTAAATATTTCTTTAGTCCATTCATTCGTGGCATAAATAGATAGATAAATGTACACTGCAATTTATATTAATATTGTTTGATTTTTGTACGTGCTTGGCAAAAAAAATTGTTATGAAGGTACAGATGAATTGGCAGAAATGTCGGACTCAGACACTCAAGCTCGCCGCAAATGCAGATGGTATGATTTATATATACTCCACTACACTAATTAGCATGTATAAGTAATCCTTGCAGAGCTAACAATAACCTGGTGATCAATTAATAATACGATTAATGCAAACAATTTATACATGTGTGCGCGCGTGCGCACATGCAGCTGCGTACTTTTTGGGATTGGACGGACCGGGAAAAAAAAATAAATAAAAGTGGTGGTGATTGGAGATGGAGTTGACGCTGTCAAATTGGCCGGTTGCTTGAGGAAGAAAGTTGGCCACACTGAACTCGCAAGCGTCACTAAAGTCAAATAATTATAAACCTACGCTGAATACGGATAGTAATCTGGATATTCATTTTATGTTACAACCTTACCAGCTTAATTAAGCCTCTTCCAACGTCGGGAATTTCTCCGATTCTCAGCCTTCATCACAGTTACATTTTACCCCCGGAACCAGTGAGAGACAATTAATTTCCGTTCCCGAGAAATAATAGCGGTCCTAATTGGTATACTCGCTTGTATCTTGTAATTAGAGTGACACTAAATTCACTCCTTTATTATCTCAGGTATTATGCCCATTTCTTATGAAGTTACACCAGATTGATCCCGGTTAGACTTAATGAGCTCAATATACATGTCAGCCCATAAATAGCCCCAGTTCATTCCAGAGTCAGAGTCCGAGACTTCGGATCTGAGTCACTTTCAAGTCCCTCCGACCATCACTGCATTCCGCCAACAGTTCCCTCTTTATTCCTCTCGAAGCTACGCGTACATCTACAGTAGATCTACATTCAAACTCTGCAACTTTAAAATTGAAAAATATTTTAACTTAAGAGAATTTTATTATCTTAATTATATTAATATAATAAAATTATTTAATTAATAAATAAAAAAATTATTAATTAATTATAAATAAAATAATAAATTAAAAAAGCTCTTCCATCCATTTATCTCTTTATTAAATAAAAAAAAGTCTTATATAATTTAATAAAGAGATAATTGGATGGTAGAGTTTTTTTAACTTTTTTTTTTTTATTTACAATTAATTAATAATTTTTTTTAGTTGAATTAATATTCTTTATTTTTGTTTATATTCGCTCGAATTTACTATTATATCTATCAAGTGCATACTTTACCACAAAAATATTTATTGTAGACCTAACAATTTTGAGATAAAAATATTTCTTTAATATCACCAAATTTAGAGTATTTTGTCTTGAAAATCTTATCATTGTATATATCACTAAAATTAAAACTTGAAAATTCATTCTATAACCTAAAAAATATTGGTGGTATTAACAGTAAATACTGAAAATAACTTGATGAACTGCTATATCATTTTGCAATCTCATCGAATTGCTTTTTTGACTTGGTCAAATTACCATAATAGATATAACATCCATATTAATGTTATTAGAAATGTCAGGTATACTGATTCCTTTTTGATAATATCAACAACCAATGAGCTTATGTCATCCTTTTCTTGCAATTATTTTAATTTATATTTTTCTATTTTTCTCTGATTATAGTTCAGATTCTTGGTTCACTCTGATTTTTATTTGATCCAATTAACAAAAAATAGGCATGATATGTAACCTAACAATGAAGGTGTGGCTTAGTAACTTGCCAGTTTGTAGAGTGTAATTTTTTTTAATTGAATTCACATTTTTTGATTTATAAGATTTGAATGTAAACAAGTGCTTAACTATCCCATCCCATTCCATCCCATCCAAGCAGTGACTTGAGCATAATTCTTGTAATGACTTGTTTTATCATAATATAAAGTGAAAACACAACAAAATATCAGCTTTGACAATGGCATTAAAATCAAGTAGCGGTTTGTTTATCATACAATATCTTTCATTATTGCCTTATTGTGTTTCAAAACTTTCTTTGAATGAATGACTGCCCTCTAGTAATATGAAGTAATTGAATAATCATATCATTCCTTAGCATCTTATAGAAATCGGTTGGTTCTAACATTTAAGTAATTTTAGATGATCTTTTGACAAGAAGTTTTCAAAGAATGTATTCAAGTCTTGGGTTGAGCATCAAATGTCAATATATGGCATGGATAGTGCTTGATGACAAACATTTTCATTACTTTAGAAGACAATATGGATAGTGAGAGCTGGAAGAGATAAACATGAAGGAAGATAATTGTTATTTGTAAAATCTCAAGGAAATATCACAGGCTAGTTAAAATTGGAAGAGTGCTAGAACAATGAAGAATTAAGAAAGGCTGTTATATTATGAATTGAAATTGAAGTTTCTTTTTACAGAATTATGTTGTTTTTAAACAAGGTTGAACACGACACAATATATAGCTAAAGAAGATCTTACATGACAGAAGCATTAAATTAGGAAGTGACATAAACTTAGGGTAAAGTTAAGCATTCTATAGATTAACCTAACCCAATTAACCTGACAGGCACGCAACAATCACAAGGAAGCAACTCAGAAAATCTAGTAATTGACAGGAAAGACAAAGAGCCTTTAATGGATTGAGAAGGGCAAAATGGGCTTGAGGTTGTGAAAGCCTAGAGATACAATGCATTAGCTTGTATCATTCTTAATTCCCTCATTCAAGTTGAGTTTCTCCTTTCCTGTAAGCTTCAACTTTGTTCTGAAGAAGATGAACTTATCCATACAAAGTGGTTTGGTGAAAACATCTGCTATCTGTTCATTAGTTGGAACATACTGAATTATAAGTTATTGACTTTGTCATGCACGAAGTGGATGTTGATTTCAATGTGCTTGGTTCAAGCATGGTAGACTGGATTTGATGCAAGTGCTGCTACACTCTGACTATCTATCCATATGATAGTAGGTTGAATTGTTTTGATTTTGATCTCACCTAACAGAGATTTTATCCAATTCAATTCTGCTGTAATGTGTGCCACTGCTTAATGTTCTGCTTCAGTCAAAGATCAGGCCATTACAACTTGCTTTCTAAAGTTCTAAGAGATTAGATTATCACCCAAATAGACACAGTATCCTATAGTTGATTTTTTTATCATCCAGATTAGCAGCCCAGCTTACATCAGTGAAGTTAATTAGATCAAGTGGGTTTGACTTGTTGAATTTTAGACCTAGGTGAAGAGTTTCTTTTAAATATCTCAATAGTCTCTTGCATGCACTCCAATGTTGTTTTGTTGGTTCATGCATATATTGACTCAATTTATTGACAGAGTAAGTGATGTATAGTCTAATGAGGGTTGCATATTGTAAAGAACCTACTATTGATCTAAAAAGAGTTCCATACTTAAATGGTGGGCTGCCCTATTTGCTGATTTTATTTCCAGTTGCCATCGGAGTACTTGCTTCTTTGCAGTTTAGCATGTTGGTTTTAATAAGTAAATCGGTAATATATTTGGTTTGAGCCATATGTAGAAAATTTTTTGTCTTTGTGATTTCAAGTCCGAGAAAGAAGTTGAGATTGCTCCGGTCTTTCAGGGCAAAAATATCATTAAGTTTTTTGATGAGTCCTTTAATTTCTGAAGTGTTATCGCATGTGATGATTATATCGTCTACATATATCAAAATCAGTATGATGTCAGATTCATCAATCTTATGAAACAAAGATGTATCTGACTTAAAGTTTGAAAAGTTCTAAATTCTTAGAGCTGATTTGAGTTTATCAAACCATACTCTGGGAGCTTGTTTGAGACCATATATCGTTTTCTTGAGTCTGTAAACATGTGTGGGTGAATTCACATCTTCAAATTCTGGTGGTTGACTCATATATATTATCTCGATTAGATCCCCATTAAGAAAAACATTGTTTATATCTGTTTGTCCTAAATTCCAACTTCTTTATACTGCCAAAGTTAACATAACTTTGATTGTTGAGCTCTTGATGATAGGGCTGAATATTTTAGCAAAATTCACTTCTAGTATTTGTAAAAAACTTTTGGTAACTAACTTGATTTTATATCTATCCACTATTTCATCAGAGTTTTGTTTGACTTTAAATATCCATCTGGATCCAACCACTTTCATATTTGAGGAATATAGCACCAAGTCCTAAGTTAGATTCTCGATTAAGGCTTGAAATTCCTGCTCCATTGCATTCTTCCATTTTGGATCTTCTAATACTTGACTTTCATTAACATGAATTTCTGTTTTGTCCATTGGCACCTGGTTGGCATCATACCTTTTGGGCTTAAAAATTCTAATTTTACTCCTAGTGATCATTAAGTGACCTGTTTGTGACTGTCTAGGTTGTGATTTTTGTAGTATGGGTGCTGTTTGGTTAGGTTTATCGGACATGGATGAGACTGATTGTGTTTCAGTGTTTTGAGGACTTAATTGTGCTAGATTAAGACAAGGGGAAGATTTTGCAATTGAAAGAGCTATAGCAAATTTTGAACTAGTTGATGGAGTATCCACATGCTGATTTTTGTACCAGTTTGTTATAGTAAATATAGGCAATGAGGATATTTGATTATCATGAGTGTATGAAAGAATATGAGAGATAAAATCAAGATTTGAAGCAAAAGAAAAATTTTGCTCATTAAACACAACATTTCTAACAATGTAGATTCTTTTTGAGGGATGTAGGCAAAAGTAATGTTTGTGATATGGACTGTTCCTAATAAAGACACACATAGATGTATGAAAGCTCAATTTGTGCTTATTGTAGAGTCTAAGAAATGGAAAACATTTGCATATAAACACTTTCAAAAGTTTCAGGTCAAGTTTATAGCCAAACATAAGTTCATATAGGGATTTGTTATTGAGAGTAGGTGTAGGTAATCTATTTATCAAGTATGTAGATGTGTAGAAGGCATCCCACTAGAATTTTAATGGCATACAAGCATGAGCCAATAAGGTAAGTTCTATTTCAACAAGATGTCTGTGCTTTATTTCCACCTTTCCATTTTAATGGTGAGTATAAAGACAAACATATCTAATTTTTATTCTGTGCTCAGTTAAGTAAGGTTCAAAAGGCTTAAACTCTCCCCTCATATCATATTGGATGGCTTTGATTTTAGATTCTAGCATATTTTCAATTTGACTTTTGAAATGTTTGAATATGGAGAATGATTCATATTTGTAAGTCAGAGGAAAAATCCAAGTGTATCGGGTAAAATCATCTACAAAGACTATGTAAAACCCATAACTATTAACTGAAGCCATGGGTGTTGGACCCCATATATCAGTATGTATTAATTCCAAAGCTTTCTTAGTTTTAACTTATATTGATTTAAAAGACATTTTGTACATTTCGTCATATTGACAAGCTGAACAGAAGGGAGGTTTCAATGCTGAAGTGTTTCCATTAATCGAATTTGAATCATTATAAAAAGGAAGTATTTCATTGAACATTCTTTCATAGGGATGCCCTAATCTCTGGTACAAGATTTCTAAATCCTTTTGGTACTTCTGTGGTTTGGTTTATTTGACAAAAAAGGATTTACCACATCCTAATTCAAGTTTGGGTTTTGAGCAGTCAAGGCAAGGAACAAAATTAGTTAGAGTAGGAATAATTCTGGATTGTAATGGACACTTCAGTAATTTGTATAGACCACCTTTAGCCACTCCTTGAAGCAACACTCTCCCTCTCTTAAGGTCTTTCATAACATAACCATTTTTGTTGAAAATAACAATTGCATTATTATCACTTAGCAACTTAGAAAAACTAATCAAATTTTTTTTGATATTAGGTATGTACAAGACTTTGTTAAGTTTAACATACTTAGAAGGGTGTTATGTGTGAAGCTTGGAAAACTCAATATGTGAGATTTTAAGGTTTTAGCCATTACCTACTGCAAACCTATCATTTTTCGTATAGTCTGAGCTAGTTTGAAGCTTCTACAGAGTGTTGATCACATGGTTTATGGAGCCACTATCCACATACCAAGTAGGATCAACTGTGGTTTTTGGTCTAACAAAGAATGCAACCTTGTTCTCTTGTTTTGATTGTTGAGGAACAAATTCCTTGTTGTATTTGTGCCAACAGTTGATTGCTATATGTCCAACCTTCAAGTAGATTTGGCAGGTAGGTTTGGTTGCTCCTTTTGAGTTCCCTGCTTTTTCTTTACCTTGACCTTGATTGTTGAGAAGGTTTCTGCCTTAGCTTGATGCATTCTAATTTCTTTTCTGGTATTATCTTGAGTAAGCAAGGTTAACTGATACTTTTTGTTAAAGACTAGTTTCAAAAGTCCATTCCAACCATATAATATGTTTTATTAGCTTAGGAGCATTGAATACACTTTTCCAATGATGAAGTTTCGGCCTTTGAGGATAGATTAACTATCACGGATTTAAAGTCCCTGTCCAAGCCACCAGGAATGTACAGAATCTGATCTTTGTTGGATAAGCTGTCACCTAATGCTTTTAGTGCACAAATATCCCTTTCATTTTTTGGTAATATTCAGATATTCTCATACTTTTCTTTTTTGTGGAAGTGAGGAGGCTTCTAAGATTTACTATCTTTGCTATGGATTTTGCTGCAAATGTTTTCTCAAGTGATTGCTATAGCTTGGAAGATAATGAACATCCCATTATTGTAGCCAGCATTGACTCACTTAGAGTAGTGAGTAACCAACCTATGAGTTGCTGGTCTAATTTCTTCCATGCTTTGTAAGCTGGACTGACAGTGGTGATACTGTTTTCATCTTCATCTATTATAACTTTATACTTTTTTGGTGGAGTTAGTTGGAGGTCCAAATAATCTTCAAGATCATTACCTTTAACTAAAGGTAAGACTTGAAACTTCCAAAGCAGAAAGTTTGAGTCTATCAACTTGATTGTGTTTGGAAAAGATATGGTAGATGTATTTGTGTTTGATGCTTGTGATGTGTTAACATCAGTTTGAGTGGCACTCGATGAGTTGTGGCTGGTGGCCATGCTTGCTCTGATACCAAGTTAAAATTGAAAAAGTTTCATAATATTAAAGAATTAAGAAAGGCCGCTGTATTATGAATTGAAACTGAAGTTTCTTTTTATAGAACTATGTTGTCTTTAAACAAGGCCAAACACAACACAATATATAGCTAAAGAAGTTGTTACAGAACAGAAGCATTAAACTAGGAAGTGACATAAACTTAGGGTAAGGTTAAGCATTATAGAGATTAACCTAACCCAATCAACCTAACAGGCACGCAACAATCACAAGGAAGTAATTCAGAAAATCTGGTAATTGGCGGGAAAGACAAAGGGCCTCCAATGGACTGAGAAGGGTAGAATGGGCTTAAGGTTGTGAAAGCCTAGATATACAATGCATAAACTTGTATCATTCTCAATTAGGCTCATGTAATTATCAACTTACTAAAGATTTGAGAACAACAAAAATGCATTTTTTGTAGGGTTTGGTTTCGTCTAATACTTGGCTTTCAAACTGCGATAACTCATCTACTCTTTTAGTCAGTCTTGTGTGATATTAAGATCTTTATCCAAACTCGCTTTTTAACTTGTGGTTTGTGGCACAAGTTATCTTCTGTTATTCAACTCTCCGTCCGAAACTCATGTACTTCGGAATATAATAATCAATTGCATCGGTTTGGTGGGTTAACTTTCCTTTTATTGCTTAGGTGTTGTATAATTGTCCTATCAGGTGGTGCTAGCTGAGTATCTCTATATGAGCAGGTGTACATCGAAGGTGGATATGGCACAATGCGTGGATCTGTAAAGATTTTTGAGGAAATTCGACACCGGAAACTGAATGTTGGAGTTGTAGGAATTCCAAAACGTGGACAATGATGGATTATTGATAGATTTTTGGGTTCCAGACAGCCGTAGAAATGGCTCAGCAAGCAATCAGTGCAGCTCATATCGAGGCAGAGAGTACAGTTAATGGAATTGGTCTGGTGAAGCTAATGGGTCGAAGGACATGGCACATAGCTCTCCATGCTACATTGAGCAGCCATGACGTGGACTGCTGTCAGATTCCAGAAACTCAATTTTTCTTGGAAGGGAAAAGAGGATTGATTGAATTCCTTGGGGGCCGACTGCAAGAGAATGGGCTTGCGGTATTGTTTGCTGCTGAGGGAGCTGGACAAGATTCGATACCAAGAACTGAAGCCCAAAAAGGACAGAGGGATGAGTCTGGAAATCCGGTCTTCGTAGATGTCGATAGCTGGTTGAAGTCGCAGGTCGGAGACCATCCGGATGAGTCGTTTACAGTGAAGTTCATAGATCCTATACGCGCCGTCCCGGCAAATGCTACTGATAACTTGTACTGCACCCTTCTATGGCACTCGGCAATGCATGGTGTTCTGGCAGGGCAGACGGGGTTTGTTAGCCGTCCTATTAATCGATACTATGCGTACATTCCTTTGGAAGAGTATCACAGTCGAAGAATGAAGTTAACACAAGAGACCATAAAAGGGCATGGGTTAGATCTGTCACCAATCAGCCTGATTTTGTGAAGAGCTAAGATGCTTGAGCTACACTACATTTCATGAAGAGCTTCACTATCTTCTGTAAAATGCATATGAATTCAGCTGACTAAATAGTGATTTTCAGTGCAGTTACTTGTTTGTACTGATAGAAATTTCAAAGCCAGGCAGGGTGATTCATGCTTCAATGCCAACCAACCTAAGTAGAAACAGATTGCACAATCTCTATTGCTCAAAAGTCTGGGTTCAGCTTTATCACTTTGTTAAGGTGGCTCAATTCTATTACTTCTTCCTGAAAGAAAAATCAAAATTCTTTCGTCCTTGAATTAATAGCAGATGAATATGCTAAATTATAATTTTCTGAGATAGAATGATTAGATTTCCACTAGAGTCATTCATTCATAAAAATCATGTGCTTTTAAGAATCTTTGCAAACCGGCAGAGTAAGACGCGGTGCAATATTGAGCAAACAAAGCACTAACAAGAAATTGGTCATCATGTGCACTCATTTAATTATTTTTCATATGATTCAACTACATCTGAAATCGATTTTTTTAATAGAATTTCAGCAAAGTTAAAATGAAGAAAGAAAGGTTTAGTTTTGTTCTGTGAGGGATTGCCTATAATCATACCTTCTTTATATTTGTTTTAACTTTGAAAAGAAGTAAAGATACAAAGCAAAATGCTTTGCGAATTGTAGGCTGTACACTGGGGTTTACAGATTGTGATATCTAGGAATCTTAATGTAATCTTCTTTAGGGGCATTCAAACGATGGGTCAAGTTTGCAAAGCTAAAAAAAGAAAAGCACAAGTATACAGATAATTGCATAAAGGAAAAGAAAGAGTTGCAACCAAACAGAAACTCTAGATTAGCTTCATTCTTCACACGTAGTAGTACTAGTAGTAGATTCTGATTCTGATGCTTGTGCTGGGTGGTTTTCATTATCAGAGAAAAAAAAAAAAAAAACACTACTTGGTGGAAAGAAAAAAGCAGTAATTGGCGAAATCCAGCGTAATGCAGAGGGAAGCGTCACCGGGGCTGCAAAAAGTTGGCATAAGATAATTGCATTCCAAATTTTATCAAAATACATAAACAAATAAATAAATAAAACGTTCAAAACCGAAGCTATCCCGGGCTTTGGTCTCGTGGACGGTTTATACACGACATGACAAAACACTATTTGACTAATGAATTGTGTTTTGGGTAATAACATCTCGATCCCTGAATGTTTACTGTTTTTCAAGTAAAATATAAAATTTTAGTTAATATCAAATAAATCCCTATTTGTAATGAAATGAGTAAAATATCGTTTCGGTTTTTTTCTTTTTCTTTTTTCATTAATCTAAAATATCCTTAAGTTGCATATTTCTTACATATTTATTATGGAGTCGAAAAGATAATTTGGTTACTTACATGGCAGTCACGGTTTTGTTTCATAGAATAGACAGATTATATTCTCATTCAGGAAATATCATAAAATCGAGGTATCCGAATGTTATTTTAAAACTACAGCTATCTTTTTGTCGAATATAGTCAAGTTACTGGTTTCAACATATTTGTCAATATAGAAGTGATTTATAACCAAGAGATTTTCGTAGGGAAAGGATTTCCAGCCCCACAAGTGCATAAACAACAGTAATTTGTCCCTGTATGTGGGGGATGGTATACATGTCATTGCAGATCGTTAAGCATGAAAAACCAGACTTCTTATCTCACTTTACTCCTTCAGCGGTTATTACACTCTTCTTATTGTCACCACAATGGTTCTCCAACAACTCCGTCTCTCTCTCCTTCAATCTTAGTTTAAATGAATGAATGAAGCAGCGAAGTCACCATTTTGAGTGGGAAAGAATGCCAAAGCGAACAAGAACTACAGCAAGTTCAGTTTTTGCTGTGACCTTTTTGCTAATTTTCTCACTTCCATTGGCAGAATCAGCAATAGGGGTTAACTGGGGAACAATTTCATCCCACAGGCTTAAGCCTTCCACTGTGGTGGATCTACTGAAAGATAACAAGATACAAAAAGTGAAGCTTTTTGATGCTGATCCGGGTGTGTTAGGCGCTTTAATGGGGAGCGGGATTCAGGTCATGGTTGGTATCCCAAATGATATGTTGGCAACACTAAGTTCTTCCACTGCTGCTTCTGATTTGTGGGTTCGCCAAAATGTTTCCAGATATGTCGTTAAAGGTGGTACCGATATTAGGTAAATCTTTTTCGTCTCTCGCTAGTAAACATTTATCTGCACTTGCTACTTTGTCAAGATTTGGTTTTTATTATTGCTCTCAACTAGAAGGTGGTAAAAAATAAAAAAGAAAAGAAGAAATTTTTTGAATCTTGTGTTGGATTTAGTTAACTGGAGTTTAGCCCTTTTAAGGATTACGTTTTTGATTGTCATTGAAAGGGACCATGGAGGAAAAAAAAAAGTTAGAATGTTAGAAAGATTATCAAAGAAAGTGATTAGTTTGAGGGAGTGAATGTTCCAGAAAAAGGCGTCCAATATTACCTAGAAATTAAAACTTTTGATGGCTACAAGATGATCAGAATAGCTAAAGTTTTTGAAGTAATTTGGTGCTTCTTGCAATTTTCGGGGATTCTATATTAATAATCTGCCTTCGTAAACAAATTTGACGCACTTAAAACTTTTCTCGAACGATTTAGTAATTTTGTTGCAGAGTTTACCGCTACTCTTGTCTGATCATTTAGGTTAGACTAGCCACTTGGTGTCCAATTTGTTATTCTCACCTTTAATTTATATGAAATGTTAACCATACTGCACCCACATGTGCTTTTATTGTCGACCACTCTGATATTTTGCTAGTGCTCTTCTCGGCTTGAATTTCTGATAGACGGTAGTCCTATGCAGCTGAGCTATGTCCTACTTCCTCAACAATTAGTTATCTTGTCTAATGCAAGTTGTGGGTTCCCATGCCATTCTTCATAGCAAGCTGCTTGACCTGTTCCTCATCCTAGGATGCACACTGCACCATTATTATATGGTATATGGAATTGTCTCCAATTTCAATTAGCTATTTCGTTACGATAATGACTAAGAGTGAATCACAACTTCTCCATCTTCTCTTGTGTGTCTCTAGGATTCCACCACATAAGTTTATGTCTTTTACTCATTTGGTCATGAAGACTGATACATAATCCTCTACTTAATTCAAGATGACCAATTTAAGCCTATTTCTTTGAGCTTGTGCCTGTTATTTTCTGTATGAGCATGTGTGAAGGAGAGAAGTTATTGCTATTAATTTTCTGATCCCAACCAGCAAGAACTCGAGAAACCTTAAGCACAAAAGTACATAAGACAATTGCAGAACACAGATCAAATGCATATATCAATTGCAATGCCAAAACAGAAAGAAAATCAAGTCAAGAACAGATCAAGAAGAAGATGCAAGTTTCAGAGAAAAAATTCGCTTCTTTGTACTTTATTCTATTCGCATATGCACAAACTACAAGTTTTCAGTATTTTATAGTTTTTCAGCAATCTATCAAAGCCAATTCTTGATAACTAACTTCAACTAACTATAACAACTGTATAACTACCAAAGAAGCAACTTATAATTACTTCTTCCAGCTCACTAATCCAGCTCAACAGCTAACTAAGCTTGCTCCTTCGTCTGCAACTTTTGAATTCATCAGAGAATTTAAATCACATTTCCATAATTGCTAATTGAAAAGATGATGTTTGACTTAACTTAAAGGCTAGTTAATAATTTTCTTGCTTTAGCAATTCATTAGATGATGTATAATGCATCTATGTTTGTAGGGATGCTATGTCATAACTTCGGGGAGATTTCTTATATTTTGTCCAACTCTTGAACAGTCTAGTTCTAAAATCTTTTGACCAAGAAGCCAAACTGGTCTAAGTGCCTTCACAGTTGACAGCTCACTTTTATGGCTTATCAGGAAGAAACCAAGCAGATATTTTTGAAAAATCTGATGGAAAAACTTGACAAAGCTGCATCAAGAATACTTTCAATATGCTAGTAATTTTCTGTACACACACACACACCAGAGAATCTAGATTTCTGGCATGCTGATCTATTCTTACCATGTGATGACAGGTATGTAGCTGTAGGAAATGAGCCATTTCTCTCAAGTTATGTGGGTCAATTCCAGTCCTATGTTGTCCCTGCTCTCCTCAATTTACAGCAGTCCTTGGCTAAAGCAAATCTTGCTGGCTATGTAAAGTTAGTGGTCCCTTGCAATGCTGATGCCTATGAGTCCTCTCTTCCTTCTCAAGGGACATTTCGTCCTGAATTAACACAAATTATGACTCAACTTGTCTCGTTCCTCAACTCAAATGGTTCCCCATTTATAGTCAATATCTACCCGTTTCTTAGTCTCTACGGGACCTCAGATTTTCCTGAAGACTATGCTTTCTTTGAGGGTTCTACCCATCCTGTTACTGATGGAGCAAATGTTTATTACAATGCATTTGATGGAAATTATGATACTTTAGTTGCAGCGCTCAGCAAACTTGGATACAGTCAAATGCCTATAGTTATTGGGGAGGTGGGCTGGCCAACTGATGGCACCATCAGTGCTAATCTCACTGCAGCAAGGATGTTCAACCAAGGCCTGATCAATCATGTTCTAAGTAACAAAGGAACCCCTCTTCGGCCAGGTGCCCCTCCTATGGATATTTATCTTTTCAGTTTACTCGATGAAGGGGCGAAGAGTGTACTTCCGGGAAACTTTGAAAGACACTGGGGGATTTTCTCCTTTGATGGCCAAGCAAAATACCCACTTAACCTTGGGCTGGGGAACAGGGTATTAAAGAATGCAAGGAATGTCGAGTACCTCCCATCAAGGTGGTGTGTGGCAAATCCATCTTGTGATCTGTCTGATGTGGCAAACCACATGAAACTTGCTTGTAGTGTTGCAGATTGTACAACACTCAACTACGGAGGATCATGCAATGGAATCGGAGTAAAGGCGAATATCTCGTATGCATTCAACAGTTATTATCAGCTACAAATGCAGAATGAAAGAAGCTGTGATTTTGATGGTCTGGGTATGGTCACTTTCTTGGATCCTTCAGTTGGTGAGTGTAGGTTTCTAGTTGGCGTAATCAATAAAAATTCATCAGGTTTAGGACCATTTAATAGATGGAATATTCTTAGCATTCTGCTTGTCTGGTTCTTTATAGTGTGATTGGCGGTCTCCTAAGTGAGGTTTTCACAGTCCCTTTATCTCAAACTACAGCCACTACGAGTAGGTGAAAGCAAACAATAGTCAGAGATATTCCAAATCATTCAAATTTATTGTAGCAGTTATGTGATTGTATTATCTTAATTTTGTTACAAAGAGTGATTTTATGAACTAAATTTATCCAATCATAAGCTTTTATGCATCAGCATTTTCCCTTTTGTTTTCGGTTGTGCCAACCATACACGAGCAAGAAGAATGATTTTACCTTGGCGGTATACAGTATGGTCAAATGCTCAAAATCCACCGTCTAAAGTTGTATTTGCACGCATGATGATTGATGCTGTTGCCAGGAACCATGAGAGGGCAATCAGTAAAGTTGCATTTCCAGCCATACTTCTTGCTCAAGTTTGAGGATTTTATCAAGAATGAAAAGTCCTTCCCAATTACATTCTATTTGTAGCAAAAGTTTAAAACCTTCATTTCACTTGTACCCTTCTCAAGATAATTTTAGGGATGGCTCCTGCGAATTGCAATACCTCTTTGACATCTTGGCATGTGATATCTAAGATTCGCATCATCCTTTCTCTCGGCATCAATTGTATAGTAAACCGTAATGACTCCGAATTGCAGCTGGCATTCTTGACTTTTTTCTGACCTCATTTTTAGAACTTCTTTAGAGTCTCCATCCTGATCAAAAGCTGACAGTTTTTCCGATGATTGAAATTGCCTGTTGGTATGGATTTAAAGAAACCCCTAGGTGATGGAGGCTCTTACGGTGGAAAGACCATGTTCCCGTCCACTCATTGCTTTTACTGAAGTAAATACCTACAATGAGATTGGAAGATTCCATACCAGCGTAGCGAAGAGCTTGTGTCACCTACTCACACAGTAATCGAATTTATAATCAGGTTATATAGGAAACAACAAATAAGCCCATCTGTACGCGGACTAGCTGTAGCAATTATTATGTATAAGGCACATACTAGTCAAAATGGAAAACATACATGTGCCTAAACAAGACAGCACCTTGATAACTGATCTAGAGAGTGGTAATCGTCACCAATTCTCGAGTACCGTAACTTCAGCTGCTGATTTATTTCATAATCATCGTAATTTCTGGAAGAAGAGTATTATGAAGGGGCTGAAATTGATGGAGGGGCAGTTGTATGAGTTATTGTGCTGGGGACTTCGATGCCTGGACTGTTTGATTCCCATATTCAGGTCCCAATTCTCTAAATGCTTCATAAACTCGATAGCTTTCTCAAATAAAGAAGAGGTCTTCCTCTAATAGAATCCTTGAAATTTTGGCAGAAACTGCACAGCGACCGTCTTAATTTCCTCAGTTCTCCTTTTATGAGAAGCATGTTAAAATGTATATATTTTTTTCGAGAAGTATATTCTGGAAAATGGCCATTATTCTGACTTTGCCACTCCAAAATTTCATATCGCTCTTTAGATCATAAGAATGAATAAGGAGGGAGGACATCAAACTGTAGAGTTAGAGACAAAATGGCTTCTTGAATGCCATGCAACACAAATGAATGGTCGAAATAGTCCCGTATGGGGACAAAAAAATTGAGAGCTACAGATGAAAATAGGATTAATTTAGCAGCCAACGACTTACTAACTATAAATAATAATAATAATAATAATAATAATAATAATAATAATAATAATAATAATAATAATAATAATAATAATAATAATGGATACTGATGAACACTTGATGATCTGATATATACAAGATAGAAAACTGTCAAATAAGAAAAAATATTTGTATAAACCAATACACTCTAAAACCTTAAAATAAATCAACCCAATAAAATGAAGCATATTAAACCAAATAATAACAAAAATTAATTTACAAGGAATCAACTGGAAATAGAAACCGAAGTGCCTGCGTAGCATTCGAACAAAACCTTTAAAAAGAGACCGAAATTCTGAGTTAAGAAAATGATTGAGTATGATAGGGCACTGTTCTATATAATGAAATGGGTTTTTTTCCAATAAGAAACAACACAAACGAATAGATAGAGGTGATCATATCAACCAACCCAATTTAAGAAAGCAACAGGAACATACAGTATTTTTTTTTTTTTTAACTTGTGAACCGAAATTTCATTGAAACTTAATTTGCTGAAAATAACATCCAATATCTAATAAACCGCGTTCAACTACTCTCAACGGTTATTAGGAATCTACTCGGGACTTTTCTAAGTTGATCTCAACTTATAAAAATGAAAATAGCAGCAAATTCATGGAAAGTTCCTGCGAGCCGACTTCTGCTGCACGCGTATGCACGTGACTCATAAGATAATGAATTTCTAAGCATCGCTTCATGTATTAAAAAAGAAAATTTAGAAACAAGAACTGGGTCTGATGGAATGTTTCTGACGATGAACAAACTCCCTAAGCAATGAGGAAAAAGTCAGCTTTACTATAATTTCTAGACATGAATGAAATCGTGTTGAGCAAAGTAAGATACTACCTTGTGTAAGAAAGAGTTAGTTGAGTTTGTGTTTATTTTGTTTTCGGAAGTAATGTCAAGCGAAGCGAAGTTTCCAGCTTGAAAGTCGTAGTCTTCGAGAAGCAAATGCTTTAAATATTTGCGCAGTAAGCATAACACCTGAGAGTATGAAAACAGCTTGGACCTTGTATCCAAACATGCCTCGTTAATAATAACACTAGAAAGAAACGATAAACTGAAAACTATAGCCACGGGGAAAAACATCATCGACTTCATGTGATATTCAACTTCCAGTAGCTAATATACTTATGGTTAAACAGTCAAATACTAAGTCAAAGACCCTATGTTTCACATGGTCTTTTTAAGTAATTTATTAACGATTTAAAATTGGCAAGTTGGTCTATACTGATGAAAATTTAAGTGCTCTGATCATATGATCTGATTCGTCCTCGATGTTGTACATATCTTGGAGGAATGATCATGCTGCAGTAGTATTTATGGATCTTAAAATCTTAGTTCTCATTCAGTTGGTATAATCTTGCAAGTCATCTGGAGATTTGTTAGGATATATTCCAGAAAAAAACGAATCCCAAGAGAACCAAAATCAGTAATACAAGAGAATAAGTATATGGTTTGGTCTGAAAGCAGTTAAAACATTAACAGACATTTGCAACAGCATACATTACATACATATCTCAATGGTAATTCTACATAGTTCCGCCATTTCACGCCACTAGGGAGAGGGACTGAGCATCCTGAACTTATAAGTGCTGCTGTCTCCAATACGAAAGGAATTATCGGCTAGATTACCTTGAGCTCTTTTGTTGTTGTAACCCGGATAATCTTGTTTGCAGAAAGGTACAGCTTCAAGGAAAGTTAGGCCTATCTTTTCTGCTTTCTTCACTAATTCCCATTTGTTGTAAGGTTCACCTTCCTTGTGTGTCACATGAATCTCTCCTTTCTCCTCCTTCAGCAGAACTTGAGCATTCCTCAAAAATCCCTTTACGAGTTCCTTGTTCAACCTGTTTCAGTCCCTAAATTCACATCAGTTCATGTTTCAGCTTTCAATGGACCCAAAACTGTAAAAGCACACACAAATGAACATACACAACATCTTTTAATGGAAAGAAATCATAAAAATTGCGGAGACACGTATCACTAGGAAAAAAGAAAAAGAGAAGCTTAGTCATTAAGTCACCATGATGTTGAAATGTTTGCTCTGCAAAATCCATGTTCTTTTATCTGCTTTTCATTAATTCAAGTAAATTCCTCACAATTAAAAAAGCAAGGGTGGAAAACACATAACTGGATCTGGCAATAGCTATCCTCACGGAAGGGGAAACCAATATGAGGAAAGTTGTAGATGATGCGATCAAACTTTTGTGTCCTGAGGAAGAAATGTTTGCTCATTTGCTTAGCATCTACCCCATACAACACCAAGCAACCTCGTTCCTCCAATTCTCTTACATTCCCTAGTCCATTGTTGTACTTCCTTGCTATGGTGTCTGCAACCCCACCACATAAATTTTTATTTTTATTTTTATTTTTTATTTTAAAAAAGGCAAAACCATATCAACAGAATAATCCCAAAATAATAATAATAAAAATTATTCCGTACCTTGAGAGTCAAGAGAAGTGGCTACCATGTTGTGGGCAGAACCGAATTCTCTGGCTAAACAAAGAGAGAAAGAGAAGTCTCCTTCTCCAACCAACAGTATTCTGTGCTTTGATGAGTAGTGGTTTCTCAATTTTTCTGGCTCTGTTTCTAATTCATCATCGTCATCATCACCGTCACCATCAGTGTCATAATCTTCATCTTCTGATTTTGTTCTTCTTTTGTTTTCTTCTTCTTCGCTCATAATTACCGACTACGGATCACTCCAAATGATATCCTTGGCGTCTGGTCAGAAGAGATCTTTCTTTATATTCTTTCGATAATTCCCACTTTATTAAAGGTTGAAGAATGGTTGCAGAAAGTATGGATCTTTATTCAACTTTATCAAGGGAGGGATGGGTCCACAGCCCAACGACCACTTTCGGTTTTACTGTTTCTTTTTAAGAATTTTTTTTTGGTCTTAATTATAGTTTATGCTTAACCAACTGTTCAAGGCTATAGCATTTGCCATTTTTGTATTCACTACAACAAATAATTACTACACCGGGGAACTAGAAACTCAATTGTCAGTTGATTCAGGATTTGGGGTTTGGACATTGTGATTTCACGACTCCAAATATTACAGGCTTGGACCTTTTTCAACGCACAAGCCGCGTGATATATAAACTTGGCGCCTGAATGCGTATGGCGATTTTGCGAATACGAAGGGTAACTTAAAATTGCAATTGAATCATACAAGCCCGTAACGAGGAGGATCTAAAGCCAACAAGTGTAAAAGTAGTATCTCGGTACTCGATCCCCTAGTGCACGATCAAACTTGTATTTTCTATATCGAGTAATACAAAGTTAGCAAGCAGCCAACGCCATCATATTTATTATGTGTGCTTAGCACAAATAGATGAACAAGAATTTATTTATTTATTTAATCATCTTCTATTAACTACTTGCATTCGGAGAATTACCCACTCGGCGTAGTGATACTTTCCTCCCCCAACTTTAAGATTGAAGATCATTTTTCTTTTTCTATATACATATAAAATTATATTTCTCCCAATAGAGCCACCATAGTGGTACTCACCTTCCCACCTTAACTTTTAATATTAAAAATTCATTTTTTTCATACATGCATGTATATAAAAGTAAATTTCTCCAATTATTTAATAGTAGACATTCTATTATGAGTAGATAAATCCCAATCAGACTTTAATTCTTGTGGACATCCAACAATATTATTATTATTATTATTATTATTATTATTATTATTATTATGAGTAAATGGTTAAGATTTACTTAACAAAGATCACTTTAAATGGCCAAAATTTATTTTATAATTTTTATGCAAATGGAAGGGAGAATTCAAACTCAAATATTTAAAAAATTCGTTCAATTATCCTCTTTAATTGTTAGATATTTTTGTACTTTAAACTTTTTAGAAGTTAGGCTTGTTTTAGGTAATTTTGGGTTTATTTTTGTACCATGTATGTGAACTGTTTTAAGCTAGTTTTCTACCTTTATTTTAGCACATAGCCCGCATTCTGTGACATCTTCCCTCACTGAAACCTTGACGCCTTTGTCAAGTTTTCTTTACTTATATGCTTTAATGGCGTCGCAAAATTACCATAGATCTTCATCTTTCTCCTAACTAAATTCATAGTTTTGCAAGTTCTTTCATTTGATCATGTATTTCATGTAGTTAAGAACTCCATTTTTTCATACGAATCATCTACGAGGATTTTTTCAACCTGGCAATCAAATGAGGCTAGGTTGGTGAGCGGCGCTCTATGTGACTTATTGCCACTTGTGTCTTTTGTATTTGTATGATATGATTTTAGACAACTCACATGAAAGGCTGGATGGATCTTTAGTTTTTGTGGCCACTTTAGTTTATAGAAAACCTTCCCAACCTTAACAAGGATAGAAAAAGGCCCTTCGTACTTGCATACCAACTTTGAATGTACTTGACGTAACACCTTAAACTATCGAGGTGGTAACTTTACGAGAACAAGATTTTCAACTTGGAACTTTAATTATCTTCGACTCTTGTCCATTCATTTCTTTATTTTCTTATATGTTTTGTCTAAGTAAACTTTTGTCACGTTAATTTGCTCTTACCAAATTTTGACCCATTTGTAGGTTGAAGAACTAGAACTCTTATACCTTATTAATCAACACTTGTGGTATTAAGGGTTCTTAACCCATCACAATCTCGAAAGGGTTATGTTGAATGGCTTCACACAGCTACAAGTTATAGAAAAATTGTGCTATATCTATCAACTTAACCCAATCTCGCTAATTAGCATTTACAGAGTGTCGTAGGTACATCTTCAACAATGTATTCACCTGTTTTATTTGGTTATCGATTTATAGGTGAAAGTTTGTGGAGAAATGGTGATACAAGTCTATGAGTTTGAATAATTCTCTTCAAAACCTTCCGATGAATCTCAAATTTTTGTCACTAATGATGTAGCAAGACAAGCCCTAATGTTTCACAATATGCTTGAAGAACAATCCTGCGACTTCATCGGCATTGCAATCTCATGGGACAAGAATAAAAGTGTCATACTTCGATAATTTTTCTACCACAACCAAAATGGACTTGCATCCTTCAGAAATTGAAAGCGCAAAGATGAAGTCCAAAGTGACGCACTTTCATGAATGCTTAAGGATGGGGAGAGGTTCGAGCAAACATACTTGGTGTAAGTGCTAAACCTTGTCTTACTGGCATATAAGGCAAGACCTCACTTACACCTCTACATCATCTTTCATCTATTGTCAATAGTAGAGATCTCCAAGTAAAGCCATAGTGCGATAAGTTCCTAGATGTCCTACTCATTTGAAATTATACATAGCACTCTTTCATCAATTCTCTTCGTAAATTCCTCCACTTTGAAATGTATAGACGATTACTAACGGAGTAGAGAATACCGTCAAACTTCTAGAATTGTTTTGTCTTGCCTTATTTGGCAAGCTCCATCGGGCTCTTAGCGAATTGATCATTGGTTAAGCCTTTTTTCAAGCGCTCCATGATGTCACACTCAGGCCAATTGATGTTGATAAACTTTGCTTTGTGACTTAATGTGTTGGCCATGATATTTGCTCATCTAAGCTTGTACTCCATCACATAATCAAATTCTGTAAAGAAGTCCTACCATCGCACTTACTTGGGGTTAAGTTTTTTTTAATTTTGAAAGTAACTCGTTGCTACATGATCGATTTTGATCATGAACTGACTTTCAAGCAAGTAATATCATCATACTCATAAGCAGCGGATGATTGCTGCCATTTCTTTGTCATGCACGGGTTATCTTAGCTTTGTATCATTTAGTTTGTGGCTCTTATAAGTAATAAGGTCTTCATTTTGCATAAGCATACTCTTGATAGTGAAGTCTAACACATTTGTATACACCTCGAATGGTTTAGAGTAGTTAGGCAGCGAGAAAACTAGTTCTTTCATCATAGTTTGCTTACGATCTTCGAAAGCTACTTGATATGCCAATGACCATTCTCATATCTCCTTCTTCTTAAGTAAATTAGTCAAGGGTATTGCTTGAGCGTAATACCCTTAAATGAAGTATCGATAATAGTTAATTAGGTCAAGGAACGATCTCAACTCTATCACAGTGGTAGGGGATTGTCATTCTTGAATGGCATGTACCTTGGTCGTATCTATATATATCTGTCCACCATTATCTCGTAACCCAAAAACATCACCTCTTGCTGAGTGAATGAACACTTCTCATTTTTCATATACATATTGTTGTTTTGCAAGGTTTAAAAGATTAGCCTTAAATGTTGCACATGCTCCTTGAGACTCTCACTATAGACCATAATATCATTCAAGTATATCACCATAAATTTGTTGAGAAATGGGTGAAAAATCTTGTTCATGAGAGTGCAGAAGGTGATAGGTGTGTTGGTGAGACCGAAAGGCATAATTAAGAACTTATATAATTTGTACTTTAGATCGAGCTTAGAGAACTATTTAGCATTCTTAAAGCGATTGAATAACTCATCAACGAGAGAAATCGGATAGCAATTCTTAACCGTTACCTTATTAAGCGCTTAGTAGTCAATGCATATTCATAAGCTCTCATCATGCTTGCGTTGGAACAAGACCGGTACACTGAATGGTGCATTCGACAGCCTTATGAATTTAGCCTCCTTAAGTTACTTCTAAAGTTCCTCAAGCTTGAGTAATGTTATGTGGTACGGTCCTATGGCCAAAGATTTAGAGCCATGGTCGAGTTTGATTTTGTAGTCTACCTCACATCTCGACGAAAGTTTCTTCGATAGGTCCAAAAGCATTACCTTGTTGAATTTCCAGAGAATGCCTTAAACCTTTTTTGGGATATTGAGAGTTGTTACAAAAGTATCATCTTCCTTCAGCATAGTGAGGTAGGTGTTCTTTCCCTTCTTAACTCTTTTAGCGACTTGTAGCGCGGATAACACTTTAGTACTGATGTGTCTCCTCTCAATCACCACCATATGGAGCTTCCTCGTGTTGTTGAATTTCATGCACTTATCATTTGTAAAAGTGAAGGATAATATACAGTCTATGAAATCGTCACTCAACATCATGTCGAAATTGCTCATTAGCATGACAGTTAAGTTGACCATACTGCACCATGACCTAATCTGTATTAGCACATTTCAAGTTACTCTGTGAATTGGTCGAGGTGGTTGATCAACAACTTTTACCCATATCAACTTTTTGACGTGCATTAAACCCAACTGCTATGCAAGACTTTTGGCAATCAAGCATTGGTTAATGCCACAACTAATAAATGTCTTGAAGCTTACATCATCAATGCTGGCGTTGACATATTTGAGCATCTTGTCGAAATCAAGCTTCACTGCTATTTTGGCCTTGAATGCCACCTCCTTGGACCTCTCCTTAACCTTGATGAAATTAAGGATGCGCATCGAACCTAAGTGTGCATCATCTTACATCTTCTTGTATATATTGATGATGGTATTCAACTTAGAGCACTACTAACATTCTTTAATATGGTATGCTCCTTTGCAAAGTAAGCAATTCTACTTTCGCTTCTTGTGCGCTTTGTGCCCCTCATTACACCTCTTATTTTTTGGTGGACAGCTTGGTTGCTGATTCACCTTATAAAGTTGGTTTTTTCTACTTTTGTCATGGCTATCTTGGTTAGAGTTCGAAGTCATCTTTTTGCCCTTGTTACCGTTAAATAGCTCGTAGTGGTATTCTATTAGTGTTTCGACTGTTGCTATTGTAGATGCAAGGTTTTAGACATTTCACCGCTTCAATTCTTATTTCACCCATAACTGTAGTCCATTTAAAAAGAACAGCAACTGATTCTTTTCGATCATGTTGGATATTTCTAGCATTGAGGAGTTGTATTTCCTAATGTAGTCATTAATTATCTTGAATTGCCTCTTAAAATTTATCTTGAATGCATTTCAAGTATCGATGGCGCATAACCCTTTTTCTATTTCGGTGTCATTATGCATACGCATCACATCTAGGTAGCGTTCTATCATCCAAATGAAATTTTTTTTTTATTTGACGTTACGCTTACCTTCACACTTTGGTGGGTCAGAAACTTAAACTATCAACATACCACTTGCAGTAGCTTTCGATGCTATTATAGCCTTGCATATAGTGAGGTCTTATTTTATAGCAACTAAAAAAGAGTTAAGGATGTCATGGAACTTACCTTTCATCTCAATAGTGCTGGCCTCCTGCTCACGCTTATCGACTTTTGGTTCGAGGACATCAAAATAATCTAGCACATCGCCTATTGCTAGCTAAATCTTGGCTAATCTCGCTTTGGCAAGAGCTTAATGCATTCTTGGATAGTGAGCGATTCTTAGATAAGTTCTTCCTCGTATCACGGCCCTTTTCGCAGCTGCGCTGCTTCTACAACACCTCGATGATATTGTTTGGCTTTGCTTCGTTGCTTGACTTGATAAGAATTATACTTCATGCAGTTCCAAATTATTCCCATAAACTTTGCTATGATATCACATGTCACGAGATGCTATGTTTTTACTAAACTCGTGCAACGCTTAGCTAGTATTAAATTTTTGCTACTATATTAAATAAGTCTTAATTATTGAATATAAAATTATTTTAAGCACGCTATGATACTAAGGAAACTAGAGAAAGTAAGATATTTAGAGAATTACAAGAGAACTTGAAGAAAAATGATTGAATTAAATGAAAGAATTATAAAACTAGAAAGTTTTACAACTCTTTAGAATTATTTGTGTTTACACTTATAGTGAATGGTTTGATCAAAGGAAGTAAGACCTATTTATAATTAAGAATAAGTGGAATGAATGGCTAATATTTATTCTACAAAGGTTATTTTGGATAGTCAAGATTTATTTTATAATTTCTATGCAAATGGGAGAGAGAATTTAAACTCAAATATTTGAAAATTTCCTCCAATTGTTTTCTTCAATTATTTTCTCCAATTATTAGATATTTTTGTACTTTGGACTTTCTAAAAGTTGGGCTTATTTTTGTGCTATATACGTGGGTTGTTTTAACCCGATTTTTTTGCCTTTATTTTAGTACATAGCTTACGTTCTGTGACAATAGACTTCATTTTGACTTTTAAGATTTAGCTAGCTCACTTAATATGTCTTTGAGGGGGCCATTGAGCATGCTTCTCTTAGCATAAAAAAGTCCATACATTATATAAACTACCAACTTTTGAAGAACACCATTTGAATCATAGTGACAGCCTCATATTATAGCTTATCATGACAAAACAAATGGAAAATGAGAATATCAATCTAACTAAAAATAATGAATCCAGTGGATAGACTAATTTCCAAAGTCTCACAATTTGTGACTACGAAGGTTTGGTGACTCCAATCTCGTCGTACCTTAAATTTATTCTCATATGGCCCATAAAAAAGGATGGGTGGAGGAGGGGGGATGACACAAGTTTTAAATCTCAAGATATGATAAATGCTTATTTTTTAATTATTTTCACCTCTTTTTAGAACAAACAATCAATATTATTTTTTATTTCTTAAGAGAAACACCAAGTATAATAAACTTAAAATAAGGGAGATTTAATGCAAGTCTTTCCATATTTCACTCCATTAATTAATTAAATTCTATTTTGTCTCATATTTCTGTAATTTGTATAATGCCCGTTTTACTGCGAGCTATCATAAAAATATGACCATTTTCGTCAATGACTATTTGCTAAGTTTAATTTGTAGAGAACCCATTATGAAATATAACTCTAGGTTGTTTATTATTTGAAAGAAAAAGAAAAAGAAGAAGAAGATAGATTATTTAGATTTATTTATAATAAGTAATAAGAAAAATTTCTGTTAACAAGTTTAAGATTCCATGGGGATTATATATAACCACAAATAATTCTGTAATCTTAAGTTTTCTTCTATCTTCCACCAAACTTCGAATAAAAGAAGAACTTTATCGTATTTTCAAGACGTAGTTGAATTCCAAAAAGAATAGAAAGTACTTAATAAATTAAGAAGATTTTACTTATCAATAAGGCTAAATTGGAGTGTTGGCACGAGGATCATAAGACATGACATACCTTGCTCAACTTTAAGCTCAAGTAGTAGAGATTCCTTCAATAGCTTTGCAGCATTAGCAACCTTGTCTCTTTTTCTCCTTTGCTCAATCCACCGTCTAAAAATCAAAATATAATACTAGGTAACACTTGAACTAGTGGTGATACATCGAATTTCCATATACCTTCCATTGTGTCCCTATTATTATCATTTCTATTTGTACAAATAAAAATAATGTTAAATATATTAAATTATTAATAAAAATTATTTTCACCTTCATAGCAATTAATTGTATATAATAAATATATTATAATTATTTAAGTTAAAATAAATAATAATTATATTAAATTTAAATATATAATTAATTTATTGTTTTAAAGTTTTAAAAATAACATATTAAGCACCTTAGAGCATTCTATTCCAAGCAAATATTTGGTAGTGATATAATTATTTAGAGTTTTAGATTTTCTCAAAATTTTAAGTTAAAAGAATGAATTTTGAGTGTGTTTTGTGAAAGGAATAAAGTAGGTTATGTAAGAGTAAATATGTTTAAATTTGAGAAAATTGATTATTTTAATATGAATGATTTAAAATATATCACGATAATAAAATGATTGTATAATAAGGTTATTTTAATTTTTTTTTTTCTCTCTTATCAAGTAAAATATCTGTTGAGGATGTTACAGTCTTTACAAATGGACTGAAGCATAAAATTGGACCTCTCATTGGCCCAACCAATCCAAGGACTTATACTATTCATATAAGTGGACCCACCATTGGTAGGCCATCAATCATTGGGCTAAAGACATTATTCTATACTTCCATAATTAGGCTGAAGACACGTAAGCATCCTTCTTTTTCCAACACATAACAAGTCTCAAGGCCCATTACATTTGGAGTCCGTTGCTTGTGGAGCAGAATAATTTAAACAGACAAGCCTGTTGGTATTAATTTACCGTACACAAATGAATTGACATTGTGATTCAATTTGGTAACGAAAATGGAGACACAAATATAACTAACATGTATGTTTATAACAGGTTTGCAGTTTGATGTTTTGCCTCAGAGCATCCATAGTACTAAATAAACATGCAGCAGATTTTCTACTGAAGCAAATCAATAAATAAATAAACAAACGAACGAACCATTACAACCGTTTTGTTCGAGCTCGAAAGCCTATTCTAACAAAAAATAAAATGACAGTTCAAGTAATTTGAGAAAAAAATTTAAAAAAAAAAGAAAAAGAAAGGAAGTCTGATGTTCTCTGATCTACAACTGGAACAACTCCACACAGAAAAGCCAGCATAGAGTAAATTTTATGTTGGGTCTGAATCTCAAGTATCATCAACTTGCGAGTGAAACACAAAACTTGGAAAGGAGGTAGTTATGTCTCTGCTCAATAAAAATGACAGAAATGTTAGCTGCAAGAGCCAGAAACATTACAAGATTTACAGTGCTTGATTAACAATTCACTCACTTGAGATATTGAAGAGTCATATTCTTCAAAAGGGATGGATGTCGCAAAACAAGGTTACACCACTCTTCCTTATCAATCTTCCCATCATGTTTGGTATCAGCTTCTTCAAAGGTCTAAATAAAACAAAAAGATGACAAAATACTGAGAAAAATTTTGATTGGATATCTGATAAAGCGGGGTAGTGCATCATTAATCCGTCTGGTTAATAGAAAATAACACTACTAACTATCAACAATACTTAAGTATCTCTAAACTTAAAGTATAAATTTGTTACATTCATCAGTTGCAATGTGGCTTGCAGAATAACAACACTGATATAACATCTATTTCTACGTTCTGTAGTTCAAATTCGGAAAGGAGGATATATCGATACAAATATCATCAGCCAATCACTATCTCTCTTCTTTAAGAAGTTTTCCCAAAATCCTTCCTCTATTACTCTCCAAGATATAAATAGAGAATCAAACCTTTTGAATCATAGGACCTCAGCACTCATTAGTGTAGTTACAATCAAATTGGAATTGACAATGATATTATATTTGCAAGATTCCATGATCATAAGCAGCACGAATATCATCTCTGACAGCATTCATGTTCACATCTGCATGCTTTATTTAACAGAAGACAGATAATAATAGCTGAATTTAACAAGTGGATCTATAAACAATATATGTTCCCCACTTTCAATTAATGTAACCATGAAATGCATGCAGCTGTGATTGTTCTGTGAGATTTGCTTTATTTCCATAGAACACTGAGTATAAAAGAGGATGAGAGCACAAATGAACTTAATTAATTGATGGACTGGATTAAAAGTTAAAGTATAAAATAATAAAAGAGGACTCAATTAGTTAAAAAAGAAAAGGGGCTAGCTGAATCAATTACACCCAGTCTTATGATTAATATCATTAAGACCTGAAAAAATAACTAAATCAATCAGAATAGAGAAGCACCTTGTCAATGATACTCTCTATCACATCATCCGAAAGGTTCATACCAGATTCAGTCAGTGTAGCCACCACCATTTGCTTTACCTATATATCAAAAAATTAGTGTCAAAAAGAACTTTTAAAACATGCCTGAAAAATATAGAAACCAAGAAACTAAAGGAGCAAAGTAATGTGAAACATCATCTGAAAACTCATCTAAACCAGTTTCAGAATATTTGAGGGGAATAAAATATCAGGAGCTGGAAACAAGAAAAACTAAGGCATGAAATGACTTCAACCATCTTCTCTGTCATCATGACCGATGCTCTGGATACTGTACAGGCACAGGCAGTAGCAGCTAGATTACCAATTCCTGCCACCAATAAGCCTTTATAGTGAACTTGATTCTACTCTTGCCACAGACCTAAAGTATGTAAAATCTACTTAGGCTCCTGTGATATATTAATCATTCACATGTCATTGAAACCCATCAAGAAAATAATGCCCAAAGTGAATGCTTCAGAAAATAAGCACGTGTTTTGTGATTTTCCTTCCATTGTTTTTAAACTGAAAATAAGAGTAGATTAGTGTTAGTGCCCTCTCTGGATCAGAAACCTTATGCAAAACATATATTCACAATACAGAATTGTCTGGGATGGTGCTTGTTGAAAAGTTAAGACAATAATTTAAGAACCATGGAGCACTTGCTGGTGCTAAGAAATCCAAATACAATATCTTTGAGGTTTTTCTGGTAACAAGAAAAAGTTTTTCCAATAAAAAGAATGTTCAACCACATTCCTTAAAATTAGCTCTCTCCCTTAAAATAAAATAAGTGCCAACTACCAAAAATACTTTGCACGCAATCTTCAACTGCATGAGTAAATTTTGCTCTTCCATTGTTTTGGAGGCCTTTCATTGTTTTGGAGGCCCAAGATCATTATGTTACTTTGTCTGACACGCTATTTCTATGCATGGACTTCTATCATCCTTTTTTCGGAATAATTATATTGATCAATCTGCAGATACAGCATATGAAAAGTACCTCCTGTCTCTCAATGAACCCTTGCTGTTTGAGATCATACAGTTGGAATGAAACTGCAAAAAGGGACCACCCAACACTCATTAATTCATGGCAGCAGCATACTATCACCAAGGGAATAAAGACTTTGAGCATGGAGAAAAGAAGCTAACAGCAAAGAAGAAAATCAATACTCCCATTTGATAATGAAAAATGTATATGTGAGAATGTTTTCCATACACTTACACTCAATCTTATCATCGATTGGAGCATTGGGGTGAAAGACGGAGAGAGCATGCGCAAATTCTTCAAAATCTAGTATCCCATTGTGCTTGGTGTCAAACAAATCAAATACCTACAACAATCAAAATATGAATTGGGTCATATATAGCATGAAAACTTCCTTACACTCATGAATAAATGCGTGTGCATATTATTTCATATCAGCCGACTGATGATTGCGACACATGTTATGTTATCAAGGAAAAAGGTGCAGCAAAAACAGATGGACTATGAAACCAAAAGGTTTCCTATAGATTTAACAAAGGGAGGATACCCGATCTGCAAATAAGCTCTCCTTTTTGTTTGTCTTGAACAATGCCAACTGAAATTCTTCCTATAGTGCCACAGACAAGACAACATATATAAACATTGGAGTAAGATAAACCAAAATTAATCACTAAACACTAAAAAAGAGATAAAGTTCCATAAAAGGAAACCCTTGAAATGATATTGAGGACCTTCTAGATGCCTAGGTATAATAATAATTGCCAACAGAGAAACAATTTATTACCTTGTTGATTAGTCCATCATCTATCACTGCACTGCTAATCTTCTTAAACAGTTCATACAGAGCTTCAATTTCACTTACACTAACTGCATTACAGATAAGGTAAAAAAGAAATGATTTTATAATTGTCCAAATGTCTGTTCTGCAAATGCAAGTCATTACTGCAAAGCATAAATCAGAAAATCCAATCAAGACAGGTTTAGATGAAAGATGGTGAAACAAAGTATCTTAGATTGTAGAGTTATAGCAGTTGAATAGTAAATTCATGCAAAATAGTATGAAACTACGAACATAATTTTTTATTCTTAATTCAACCAAATCTTCCAATTGAATAAGTAAAGGATCCATGGATGAAGATTGAAAAGGTCTATTTAATTAGATGATAACAGTCACGGATCACTTTCGTCAATTCCTCAACCCCTGCATGCATGATCATGGGAAGGAGAACTCTGCAGCAGGGCTGCACAAGATGCAGGATGTAAGCCTTTTTCTTTTCTCCCTTATTGACTAGACTAGAATCATCAAAAATAAGTAGACAACATCACTGCAAGAAATAAGTCACCTAAAGTTGATGGGCCTGAAGAAAATCAAACCAAAGCCAGCTAATCATTTGCTCGCTCACTGTCCATTCTATCCAGCTACATAGGTCTGATTCTTGAGAAGAGTATGGTTTATCCAAGTCATGTCTAATTCCCTCAAGAGGTAAACAACACAAGGAAAGAGGAAACCATGCAAATGCAAATACAATAATGAAGAAAGTTAACGTACACACTGTCTCCCTTGCAAGAGCTTCTGGATCTTCCAGACCCCTGGGGTGCTTATATAAATCAGCATCACAACAATTTACGACTACAGAACACAAATGCTTTAATCCGTCTAGGCACTGTGCCATGGTCTTTTCCACATATCGAAACACCCCATACCTGTGTGCAAGGAAAATCTAATTATTAAATTTGAATGCTCTGGTTGTGAAAAAACATATACTGGTAGTTCATTGAAGCAAAAAATTAACCTTTGGCTTATCTTACAAAAATCCAAGTCATTTTAGTGACTGCTCAAGAAACAAAAAGGGCAACCCAAAAGAAACATGCAAGAATCTATGTTAACATAACAGAATCTCTCTGCCTGACAACACACCAAAGAGCTTCCAGACCTAAATAGCTAATGTCAACATTCCTGCAATGTATTTTGTTTCCTTTGCATCTTTTCACTAATTCGATAATGCCATTTAAAATCAATCTCTTTGACATCATTCCCATTAATAAGTAAGCCTTAAAGCCTGACAGCCTCCTACTGAATCAAGAGAGACTTTAAGTTCATAAGAGACAAAAATCAATCACAGATAGATAATTCATTGAAATAATCCAAAAAATTTAAACATGAAACACAAAGGCACAAAATGAAACGGAAATTGCAGCTATAAATATCCACTGATCACAGCATTATATAGGACGATTAAGAACTTAAATTAAAAAGAAAACCTAACTTTGACATTCGATGACTCCAATCCCATCAATTGAGAACCAGAATTGAGATATAAACCATACAATGTAAGAGATTTGCCCCTAATCCAACATTGATGAAATAAAATCTAGAAAAAGATTAAATTTTTAAGCAAATATAGATATTTTTCAAAAATAAAAAAAGAAACAATAATTAGAATTGAAGGAAAAACAACTGTAGAAATAAACAAAGAAAAATGGCCGCACCTTTTAGAAAACCCAGAAAGAAGCAAGAAGACGGAGAAGGGTAGGTGAAGATGAGAGGAAGTCAGGATTCTCAGACATGTCTCACTATTATTATTATTTTTTTCTATCGCGATATGGAGAGGTTTTATTTTCTTAAGAAAGTAAATGATTTTAATTGATTAGAGTAAATGAAAATGAGAACATAAACAAATAAATTAATACAATAGGTTTCAATGGCCGGAGAGAAAGAGAGAAAGGGACACTGCGCATGGAGTTTTGGCAATAGCCAGCTAAAAATAGAGGGAACCCAAGCCTGTTTCTGACAACCGCACAAGTGTTTTTACGCACGTGGCTCATTCTTGTTGCTTTATGAAATTATGTTCACGTGTAAATTAACTGAGGACAACCCAAGTTAAAAATTGTAAGAAACAGAACCGAGACTCAAGAAGAACCAGCTTTGCATATAGTGAGATGTAAAATGGTTTTCAGGATTCGCAGGTTATATGGCCTATTATAAGATGTGGACTTCTCCTCTATTTCCGAATTCGGTGAAGAATATTCCGTCATCAAGACTTCGTCTCAACTTCCTACTTTGATTTTACAAAAATGGTTGATCGGTTTGTCTCTATGGAGCACAAGAAAATCCCAAGAAAATTGATTAATTTAGGTGATTATAAATTTACTATTGTACTACATTTCCATTTGTTGACAAACACTAAAATCTGTTTGGTTAACAAAATTAACGATCATTTTCCACCAAGACTACACTTTCTAACGAGAAACAGAAGGCTGCTCTATCTGTCTCTCCCCTTGTCATGACCATGCTCCGGCGTACTTCTTTTTTGTATTACTGTTTTCTTTGGAATATCCCACCTACTTCCAGTATTCACCTCTCCTAGTTTCTTTTCCCTTCTCTTACTGGACATATTGATCAGTGTCTCCCCTTACCACCTTAATCTTTCCGATTCTACCAGCAACTTTCCATCTGACACCTTCACTTTTTGATGTGCTTCGTCGCTTTTCAGGAATTATACTCTTTCTTGAGCCCGTCAATTTATCTCCACCGAATCCTTCTTGTGGACTCAATTGTAGCTTACTCATGCCATGCTCAGTAGCTGGTATCTGCTTTTCTCTCGAGATTAGTTCATGAGGCGTCATTTTATGGCCCGTTACCCTGGAACCGGTCTCTTGTTCAAAAAAGGGGAGTTGCACAACTGTTCTCAAAGGTAGTCGATCGTTTTTCGCAGCATGGGCACGTACTTCTGGGGACAACTTTTGGCAGTCTAGAATCCTGCACAGGCGCTTCCTTTCTGCCTTGCTTAAATCAGGATGCTCCTGCTTGTCAATCAAAACCACATTGAGTAACCAAATTGGTACACAAGAAAGTAAGTAGAAGATAGAATTAATTTAATGTTGCATATGGAATGGTTTCTGACAGAAACTAAAAGATAGATGCGAAAAAATTCTTCCGTCTTTTATTATTGGTAAATTAGTTTATACACAGGAAAGAGCTCTAAGTAGTCCTTAAATTAAAGATCTAAATTGATACAAAATATGATACATATCAAAGATATTAAAGGTAAATATAGAATGCAAATATTGACAGTTGAAAATAATTGATTTCTTCCAATATGCGCCCTCAAGTTGGAGCATGAAGATTACAAATGCTGAACTTGCAAACAAGGTTTGTGAAACGCTTTAGTGGAGATATTAGCCAGTTGAAGATTTGAAGAAACATGCAATGTAGCAATGGTGCCAGACTTGATGCAATTGCGAATGAAGTGACAGTCAATCTCTATATGTTTCATGCGCTCATGATGAACAGAATTTGTAGTAATAATGTGACAGCTCGATTGTCACAATGAAGTTGAGCCAGCAAAGGATGATTAATCATCAAATCATTAAGTAAGGTATGAAGCCAAATGATTTCACAAGCAGTAGTAGCCATAGAGCGATATTCAGCTTCTGCGGAAGAGTGAGGCACAACAGTTTGCTTCTTGGTTTTCGAAGAAATAGGAAGTAACTAAAAAAAATAAGATAATCAGTAATGGAACGGTGTGTGAGAGGACAACCAACCCAGTTTGAATCACAAAAGGCGTGAAGATGAAAGTCATACTTGGAGGAAAGAAGAATACCTTGACCTGGAGTAAACTTGAGGTAACGTAAGACTCGAAAGGTAGCTCTCTAATGTCCATGTCATGGTTGATTCATGAATTGAGAAAGAATGTGGACTGAATAGCAAAGCTCTAGTGGTTGAGTGATGGTTAAATATACAAGTCTCCTAACTAGACAACTGTAAGTAATAGGATTATCGAGGAAATCATTATTGTCTAATGCTAATTTGTGATTGTGCTCTACAGTAGTGTGTGTACTGTTGTTGCTAGTAATAATAATATTATCCACATACACAAGCAATACAGTGGATGAACTGCCCTTGTGATATAAAAAACAAGAGAAGTATCTGATTTGTGTATATCCTTTAATGACTAGGTGAGCCTTGCACCGCTCAAGTGTCCCATCAGAATGATATTTTGTCTTATAGACCCATTTTGATCTAATGGCCTTCTTACTAATAGGTAACTACTCTAAAGTCCATGTACAGTTTTTCTCAAGGGCTTCTAATTCCTTTTTCATTGTTTCTTGCCAATGAATGTCTTTGATGGCTGGCTTATAAGACTTTGGCTCATCATTTTGAGTAATGGCAACAAGAAAACTAGTACATAATGAAGTAAAATTTGAATATGACAAAAAGTTAGTTAAGGGGTAAGTTGTACTTGAGGAAGCATTATTTGAAGAGGTGTAAGAGGAACAATTATTGTCGAGTAAATCAACGTGAAAGTCACGAAAATGAGATGGTAATTTTCTTCCTCGAGAGGGACGTGAAACTATTATTGGATTGGAGGTGGTTCAAGATGTAGAGTGTCAGGTATATTAGTGGTCGAAGGAGATATTTTACTTTTTGTAGGTTGATTAGAATATGTGATATTTGGGGTATGAGATATAATAGTTGTGGTGGTATTTTGAGGGGAACCATGTGGCATAGGTTCATGGTCAAGGACATGCAAAGGTACATGTATGTTAGTTAACGAATTGTAATTTGAAGAAAAAGATGAAGTTTTGACCTTAAAAGGAAAAATATGTTCATAAAATAGTAAGTCCCTAGAAGTGAAAATTTTGTGTGGCTAAATCATATACCTTGTATCCTTTTTTACCTTGAGGGTAGCCAATAAAAATGCAACCAGTGGCTCATTCTTGAAATTTGTCTCTTGATCGAGGAATGACAGAAATATAACAAAAACATCTAAATACATGAAGATGAGAATAGTTAGGCTTTCAAGAAAATAAAAGCTCATATGAACTCTTTCTAGACAAGAGGGATGTGGGAACATAGTTTATGAAATATGTTGCTGTCAGAATACATTCTCCTCAAAATATAATAGGTAAATTAGCCTAAAACCTTAAAGCTCTAGCCACTTCAGGTATATGTCTACGCTTACATTCCACCACTCCATTTTGTTGGAGCATGGAAACACGAGAAAATTAGGTCAAAATTCCATTTTGGTGACAGAATAGTTGGAAATTATTGTTTGTAAATTCAATGCCATTATCACTGCAAATTTGCTTCACTATTTTGCCAAATTGTCTAGTTATTATAGCTACGAAGAAAATCAACCTGAGATAGACTTCTAGTTTAGTTTTTATCAAATAAATCCATGTGATTCTAATGTAATCATCTACAATGTTTAAAAAAATAATGAACGTCAGATAAAGATAAAGTGTGATGGTCTCCAAACATCACAATGAATTAATTCAAAAGATTCATGTGTTTTAATTGAACTAATAGGAAAAGATGATTCGAATTTATTCTACTTGATGATAAGAGTGACAACATTTATTAAAAGACTTAATAGAAAACAAACCTAAATCATTAAGAAGAGACAACTTGTCAAAAGATAAAAGTCTTAAGACATTGATGTCACAAAATGAACTTAGAATCATGGGTGATGCTTATTATAGCCATAGGAATTTTGATTGCCTAAAAATAATAGAGTCCGTCTCTCAATTCTCCTTTTCTAATTAGCTTCCTCATGGTTAATTCTTGTAAGACACAAAAGGAAGGAAAAAAATGAGGCTCACAATTCAAAGTTTTGGTTAATTTGCTAGTGGATAAAAATTACATGTAAAGGAAGGTATATAAAGGACATTATTTAAAGTAATAAAAGGGTTAAGAGGAATGTCTCCATAAGACTTGGCTGGAATGAATGACCTATTTGAAATTTTAATTGGTGAAAGATGAGACATTGCTTTGTAAAAAGTAATGACATTTTCATGACAAGTCACGGTCAAAAACACTTGAATCCAAAACCCATTCAATTGTATCAATTGACATTGAAGTTGCCTTACCCACAAAATTAGCCTTAAAATCATGAGTCTTTTCAAGGTTAAGCATAGATATGAGTTGAATATACTGTTCATTCATCAAACTATTAATTGGTATAGTATTGTCACCCTCAATAGTCTTCATACGTTGTGAGCTATTAGCCGTTTTAGCTTTAGATGACTTCTTCCTTTTGTCTCACCACTCCGAATAACCATGTAACTCAAAACAATTATCTTTGGTGTGACTGGTCTTTTTACAGTGTTCACAAAATAGTTTAGAGAGTTCACAACTACTTATGGGCTTATGGTTACCGCTATCTCTATTAAAGTTGCTCGTAATAAATGATGCTGCCTCGACTGAAGGTAATTACTATGTTGTCACCAGTTGTTGCCGTTCCTCTTGTGTTACAAGTGCATAAGCATGAGATAATGAAGGCAATGGATCTATATTCAAGCCTTGAGAGCGCACTGTATTATATTTGTCATTCAAGCCCATTAGAAATTGATGCACCTTTTCTCTCTCTTTTTGCAGCAAATGCCTATTGCAGAGCCACAAGTACATGGTGGAATCTGTGAATACATGCTGAGCTCATCCTAAATTTCTTTTAATTTAGTGTAATATACTGAGATAGTCATACCCTGTCGCAAGGTATTCATCATTTCAGTTTTCAATTGATGAATACGAGGAGCATTCCCTTGTGAAAATAGTTCTTCAAGATCATTCCACGTGTCTTTTTTTGTCTCAAAATATGCTACGGCATCATGAAAGGTAGGATGAAGGGAATTGAAAATCTAAAAAATTACCATTGAATTGCATTTGATCCATGCAGATTTTTTTTGTGAACCAGGTGGTGGACATTTGATGGATCCATCCATAAAGCCAAATTTGCTTTTGGCCTGAAGTGTGTTTGTCATGGCATGACGCCAGGTGGGATAATACCTTCTTTGAGAAGACAGGTTACTAACGTTGTGCCTGGATTATCAGAGGCATGAAAAATATAAGGTGATGAGGCATCATAATTAATTTGGGTAGTGTTTGGTTGCTTGTTATTTGTGTTGTCATTTGCAGTATTAGAACTCATAGGATTCTCTTCAACCATGATGAAAACAAAAAAATCCTAGGACTCCAACTGCACTGATGCCATGACAGAAACTAAAAGAGAGATGCGAAAAACTTATCTGTCTTTCATTATTAGTGGCTAAGTTTATATACAAGAAGGAGCTTTAATTAGCTCTTAAATTAAAGATATAAATTGATACAAAATATGATACATATCAAAGATATCAAAGGTAAATAAGATATCAAAGGTAAATATGAAATACAAATATTAAAGGTACCAAAGGTAAATATGGAATGCCAATGTTGATAGTTAGAAATAATTGATTGCTTCCAATAGTTTCAATACGTACCTTAAGATATATGTTAATGAATTTCCAAAGGTCATCATGCTCTTCGCGGGCAATATCAGGAAAAGCTTCGGCAAGAGATACGACTTTCGTTTCTGGCATGTAAACATCTCTTGCAACAACTTGAAGATAAGAATAAATTAGCTTTGCAACTTTTCTAATAGATCTCAAAAACTTGCCATTTTCCGCAGGTGTATGGGATTGTCCTCTCCGCAGTACCAAGTAACTTTCCAAGAAACTCATAACCAAATGATTATCGGCGGGTAAGTGCGAAGGAAGTACCAAATCACTAATTGTTGCCTCCCAAATGCAGACTAGCTTTCTTTCTCAGCTCTTTGTCACCGGAGACACTCCAAAATAAATAGCAATGCTAAGTAGCCTAAGCAAGAACCCAACTGAAACTGATCCCCTGTCGGCTGGAATCATGCTCACAATTATTTCAAGAATTTGTCAATTCTTTTCAACACATTGTTCTGCTTGAAACGCTGAAGTCTATGGAGATCTTGCCTTAGCAACTTATTTGTTTTCTGTAGAGTGACAATTGAGTCCTTCCAACCCTGAAGAATGCATGAATTGAAGAAAGACTTAAGTTTTAGAATAAATTTTCCATTCTCAACAGATTCGGTCATTTGAAGAAGTTTAGCAGCACAAAATGCAGGTACAAAGTCATGGGCACTGAGATTGATTGTAATTCCGTAGCAAAATTTAGCACACAGCTCAAAAGCATCTTCTCCTCCAGGAATATCATGAAACTCTATTGTGACAATGTTGGAATCATCAAAATCAGAACAAAGCCGTTGTAGGAGGCCACACCTTGGTAGAAGAGGAAACTGCAGCTTGAAGTATCACAATTAACAATGGTCTTAAGTCATATCGATAGACAAATAATTCATGTGCACAAAATCGATTTTTCTTGTCAATTTCTTCTTCCTTTTTTCCAATGTGTTCTAGGTTGCTGTATGGTCATCAAAACAATTAAAATGGGAAAGCATCAACATGTATAGAACTTAAATCATATGATTTTCATTTCGATTCTCAGAGGCAAAACGATTTTCATACCTTATGAAGAAGATAACTAATGTTGTTAACTCGTATGATGAGATCACTAGGTGTGTCTGAGATCACAGTCCTGCATTTTGGATACTTGATCAAACATATGTTGTATGCCTAATTCAGAAAAATTAAAAGTTTCTTTCTGAAATTACCTGGTAGCCTCTTCTGTATAGAAGGTATCCGATTTTGTTCCAATTTTCATAAACTTCATTTTCGCTTCCTTTAATCGGAAGTTCATGAAAAAATTTTACTTGATAGACACTTGAACATGCCCGTGCAAGATATTATCTGAAAGAAATCATGAAAGCAAGTGCTACCTTGTACAGTGAAGTTAAAAATTGAGAGAACTGACGGGGAGGGAAGAAGATCATGAAAGAAAGATCTGGGCTCTGGCTAAAGTTTTTTCTGCAGCTTGAGTATGCTAAAAATTCAAAGCATCGATAAAATTAGGTTGGCCTTTTAACTCATCTTAATTTTCCTTCTACATATAGAAATATGGACGAAGGAATCTTAATCTGAAAAAGTGAAAAAGATCCAGAAAAAGGAATTTGAACCTTTTAACTGCTGTCGTGCACTGTGAGTGAGAGATCTATGAAGGATTTGCTAGTAGTAGTAGGTCTTAATTAGTTAAAGAAGTGGCAGCAGTCTTAATTATTTAAGATCAATTCATGGTAATTAAGTAGTTGAAGTTCATTAATTGAATGTGCTAAGAGGTTGAGTCAAACTGACACATGTTAAAAGAAATTTTTTTCAGCTAATTTCTTTTATGGTGCTGAATGGGAGACAATTTATGAATCATAGAATATTTACGTCGTTATGGAATATGGTACTGGTAATTCATATTGGTTGAAAACTGACCAAAAGGACTTGCAGGAAAAAAGCTGCTTGGTCTTGCAGTTTTTCTGTAAGACCAAACACTACCGTCCCTTCCTCTCTTCCATCCATCATCCTTGAATTTCATGCGTGTAGGTGGTTATTTTCTTTGTGCATTTCCATGTGTGTCATGCGAGTGCTAGACATTTCTATGGTTTAATTTTTAATTAGGTCTCATTCCCATTCTCATCTCTATATGAATATGATATCTGTTCAAGAGTCCCCCCTTTAACTATATACTCTATATGTATATATATACAAATAACAAGAAGGGTTAACATTTTAATTAAATTTTAATCTATATAATAATTATTCTACATGCATAGCTAGTAAGCTCAAAGAATATATACACACACATGAACAAGGAGACGAAGGTGTTATGTCAACTTAGATGGACAAATTAAGAATAGGAAATTAGCGATTTATCACGAAATCTTAGATTTTTAGAAGATCTGTGGTGCGCTTAACTTGTTCAACCTCATGATACTATGCTAAACAAATATTTATTATTGCGCAAAAAATTACTGTGAGCATATTAAAATGTTTAAGAGACTCAATAAAATAAAAAATTTAAAGAATTATAAAAAATTTAAAAAAAAAAGTTTAAATTAGTTAAAGAATTTATAAAACTATACACTTTACAATAATTTTTAAAGCTATTTGTGTTTGCTTATTGATGAAAATTTAAACTAAATAAAATAAAACTTATTTATAATTGTGGTTAGGTGGAATAAATAGTTAGAATTTATTTTATAAAAAGTACTTTAAATTGTTAAAATTATAATTCTAAAATTCACTGTACTTGTGAAGAGAAATTCAAATTTAAATGACTAAAAAAATTTGCAAATTGCAGGAATTTTCTTAAGCTTGAACATTCTAAAAGTTAGGCTGAATTTAGATAAGTTAAGCTTATTTTTGGACCATTCATTTGGACTAGTTTTAATTATTCATTTGCCTCTGTTTTAAGCCTCTAATCTGCGTTTTGTGCCAGATAACTCCAAAATAAAAATAGTCAATCTGTAGTCTCTAAATATGCTGCAATGGAGAACATAAGTGACCTACTAGTAAGCCTAAAGGTCATTAATTTTCTCAATTGGGTAGTCAATTTTAGTTGGTGCCATCTCATCGCTTTGCCAATCTCACATTTTGCTTTTGCTTGCAATTTTGGTTTCCACCTCATGTTATGCACTTCTTTAAGCAATTGCTCCAAACTCCTAACCTTTTTTTTTTCCCCCAGGAATCATTGGCAATAAAAAGAGATATAAATTCTCAATGGTTCACTGACTACAATGTCTAATATATATTATAACTATTCTTGTAGTTGAGAATCATTGCATGATCGATCCGCATTCCGGAGGAGGAGAAAGTGAGTCGGGGGCCCACCATCGGTTGGGCTTGTTTTGTCTGGCCCATCAACCAAAACCTAGACCCATATGATCAGTACTTAGTTATCATGGCACACGTCATAATACAGGCATTAAGCCACTTTCTTTTGCCAAACTTGTGATAAATATGGACTAGTTTGCCATTCGTGCAGTATTTACAATGGTTAGGTTGCTCATGCATACTGTCGGAGTTAAATAACGCAATTACAGAACTACTGAATTCCATGCTGGTGTATGGCTTAGAAGTTAAGAGGCTTGCATTTCAGGAACTCTAGATCTACTTTCTGACAAACTTTCAGTGATTCTTAAAATAATCCTTTCAGCCTTTTCTATCCATGATTGATGTTTTGACCAAGGGCACGCGTCTGTTGGGACTCTGGAATTGTGTCCTTGTCTGCTAAGCATTACTACTTGTACGCTACACATAAGAGGTGCCATTTCTCTTCTTAATCGGATCTTTCAGTTAACTCAATATAGCAAGATGACCTTTATTTACTTTGAAGATGCTAAGATGGCAATCATATCAAAAATCTGATGTCTTTGTTGAAGACTTGAGCCTTGGCCGAGTCTGCATGATTTCAAAAAAAACCTCTCAGATGCCAGATGAATCAAGACTGGAAGTTCCAACATCTGCACGCTTTCAAGAATGTGAAACAGAGGCTCAGAATCTATAAGATTCATTATACGAGAGCCAAGCTCAATGTAGCATTCTGGGATTTCTAAGAGAAAAATGGAGGAAAAGGGAAATTTGCCAAATCAAATTGGTGACCGACATTGGAAAACTTAAGAAACGCGTAGTATTGCTAAAGTTTTCACATGTTAACGTTCAGGAAGTATGATATGATGCATCTACATTGCTTGAAAAAAGGATTAAACTCCTGGCAACATAAGGGTTATACTAACTAACCTGCAATCCAGTTATCTACTTAGAATTCATCATGATGCAATAACAAAATGAATTGCTTCACCTTCTCCAAAATTGACACAATAAACTCCTTTTCAAATTCCTAAGTAAAAGCAGTCTCAATCCACAATGTTGGATTGCAACCAATTTAAATTAAAAATAAACACATTGGGGCATGGCAGGAAAACAAATGCTGATAGATTACAACAAAAATTGCCAATTCACAAAGGAAACAGTTACTTATTATGTCCATTCAATGCTGGTTTTATAATTTCCATCATCTGTCCAATCCACAAAAAGAACTACACAGCCTTGCTCAAGTTAATCAGCCCACTTCAGTTAATCACCAAATAAATCATCATCGTCATTATCATCATTATCAAAAGAGCTGGAGTTATTTCTAGGTTTTTCACTTAACATACCAACAGCCTTTCCTTGGGTGTCTTTAGTAGGCGAAGATGGTCTAGCAGAGGTTACTGTAGAACATGCCCAGGATGACCCCACTTTTCCAGAAAATGAATCTCCATAAAGATCATCATAGATCCCACCCTTTGGAATGCTTTCGACCTTATTCAAGACTTCCTGTAGTCTATCTGTTACACCTTTGGCCAAAGAATTCTCTTCCTTTAGAGAGTGTTTTTCCTTACCTTTGGGTATCACTGTAGTTTGCACAAGGGATTCGTATTTTCCGACAAGACTTCCTTCTTTCATGCCTGTGGGACCAGGTTCTGTTTCTACATCTGCACCATCTGAAACTCCAACGACTTCAACCAGCTCTCCCCCAGCCTGATCCCTGAATGACACTCTTAGTCTTCTAATTCTTTTGGCAGCCCTCTCTGATTGCTGGCTGTCATTTCTTTCACCAGATAAGCTACTAGGCTCAGCAGATCCAGACAGCGGATCAGACTTACTTAGACCATAACGATTTAGAAGGGTATTATAAATCACAACAGCTTCTTCATCTGCAAGATCAGGGTGTGGTGGTAAATTGATCTCCGTGGGAGGTGGAGGACGAGGAAAAAGAGCATCAGCATTCTTTCTCAGGATATAAGTTCTTGTTGAAGCAGCAAATCTCAGAGATTGTCCTGCTTCAAGCTCAACTGGAGTATCTTTGGTCAAACGCTCATTTGCAACGAAAGTCCCATGTGCCGATCCCAGATCGATTACATATATACTGTACACGATACAAAAACTTGTGAATGACACATTGTTTACAAACAACCTTCTTTTTTTTCTTTAATTTCAGGCATGAACAAACAATAACCATTCTCTATATCTGTACAAGTAGATTATGATATGGCATTGCTGTCATAGAGTGGAGGATTGAGACAATCAAAGCTCTAACATCACCAACAAAATCATTATTTCTGTGCTTTCAGTAGGTAACACTTCTACAGACAACAGCATAGCATGACACTGACAAACAAATTCATTAATTTACAGTTGCAGCAAAAAGATAATCAGCTTCGAGTGATCTACAAACATCAGACATAAACACAAAAAGATCAATGGTAAAACTGAAGTTGTTATCCTACAATCGAGTATTTCATTTTCTTTCTTCTTCTCATCATTTTTACACTTGGTCCTAAACTAAGTATAATCCAGTGTACTGCATTCACATCATTCTGAAAAGTACACTAAACAAAAAGTTCGAGGGAAATTTTGCAAGATTTCAAAACAAGTAACATGTCACAAGCTCATAAGAGATCTATATAACTACAGTAAAATAGTCTCAAGCAGCCCTGAGCAAAATACTAACCTTCCATTCTTGTGAGGAATGACAGCAGCATGCTGTCGCGAAACAGACTGATGATCAAGAACAAAATCACATGTTTGGAACTGCCTCCCAAATATATGTCTCAGCCTATCCAAATTAATCCGATCAAGAATCTCACTGTCCTTCAAAACCTCAAGATAGTAGACACCTGAACGAGGCTCAATTGCCCAGTCAGGTGGCTGCCAATCCGACTGCCCCCCTCCAACCTGGGTCACCTGCTGAGCGTGCCCAACAGAAGGCATAGCCTTCTGCTTGATGGGTATTTGAGGAACATGGTTTTGATTCTGATTCTGGGATTGCTGTTGGTAACTTTGAGAATGTAAACATTGAGTTGAGGGACTAGTAACTGCTTTAGAGGCAGTTTTTGCCGCTGAATTTACAGTGACCACAAATGGCTCCAAGGATTGAGCTTTCTTAAATCTATCAAGACCCGCTCTTCCATACATTTTGTACGCCTTAATCATTCAAATAAAACCATTAATACTTTACTTTAGAAAAATCGATAAACATGAAATTAACATCAATGCGGTTAGGCATCTGTTCTATCTTCAAGCTAACCCTACAAAATTCTCTAACAGAAAGCCGTAATTTCGAAATAAAAACATGGTTAAAGTTAATTTGCACCAAAAAGTCTTTAACTTCATTAAACAAAAAACCAATATTACTAAACTGCTTGAAAAAGCTGACTTCTCAATTGAAAACCCAAATCCCATGTTCACAAATATCAAACTTCAAACATAACCAATATCCTTTTATACTATCCCTCAATATAGCACGTCATTTGGGTTAAAGTAGAAAAAAGAAAAAATAGATAAGGGTTTTAAGCGATCAGATTGATTGATCGATCGATTCGATCGGTCAGAGTAAGAAAAAGTAACAGTAGCTGAATCGAAAAACCAGAAACTGTTCGTTTAAGAATAGATAGAAGCAAATCTTACCTTACGTTGGGTTTATGGGAACCAATCAACAGCTGCTCTGCTTCCCTTCCTAGAGGATTGCCACCATATTCTCATAAAACAGCCTCTGTTTCTTCTTTTTTATTTTTTTTTTCTTATTTTCTCTCTGAGATTAGGACAAATATTAAATTTATCCACTTGTTATATAGTTTATAAGACTTTTGTTTTAATTCTTAGTTCCATAATCTAAATATATTTGTATTAACTGTTAGCAGAGTTACGAACTTTATTTTAAGGGTACAACCATTAATGAAAATATTGTTATCTTCTAAAGCTAATCATTTACTTTAATTTATCAACAGAAAATTTTCTGATTTTCTTTCTTCTCTTTGCTATAATATACAGAGATTGATTATACGAAATCTAAGTTTCAAAACTTATAATAGATTGTGGGAACTCTTTCTTCGCTCTCAAAACATGTTGTTAGATCTTTATATTATTTTATTTTTGTATTTTCTTATTTTATTTTAACAACTTAACTTTTGTTTTTCTATAATTACTTAATTATCTTATTCTAATTTTATTTCTCTAAAAATCGGATCTAGAAGACTATTGTTTTAATTAAGAAAGCCAAATATGCAAGTGAAGAATAATACAAAAGAAAGATAATCCCATGTGGAGTTAATCTTATCTCTCGGATGAATGTAAGTGTTTGGCTGATTTCTCCATGTTGAAATTAAAGTTTTATTGTTTTAAGAAAAATTCCAGAACTTATGAATGTCAAATATAGTGTAAGATTGAAATTAATTTATTTCATAACAGCATACAAGTTGCACATTTGTTCAATACAGGCCACTGTAAAGAAGGAGCAGCTAAATGCACTGTGTAATGTCAATCCTTCCACTATCATTTTGACTTCTATTTAAATGTATAGGAGTAACAATTTATAAATTATATCAGACTCGGGGGTTCAAAAAAATTGAAGCTCTCAGCCCCTATACTATCCCAAGATTGTTATGATCTCCAAAATCATTTCTACAAAGCATGGAGGGAAGCAAGGAAAGCACTTCTATGCCCAATGCTAAATTGATGTTTCAGCAGCAATTCTGTTTTTCCCACTTGTTTGATCCAAATGCGAGCTAGATTGCATATTTGGATGAAAGCCCAACCATCACATCTCCAATCTAACATCTGACACCAATACCACAAACTCATAAAATGTTATATGAGCTCTCTCCAATCAACTCCACCATATTAAAAAGTAAAGGCGATGCTCACTCAATGCGTTCACTATCTTGCAGCAAACTCCTCCTCTATTACACTTAATTTAATCTTTTGGCGGTCTTCAAGACTCGAGAGGATATTCTTTGTAATCCTTTTCTGTTGCCTGGTGCTTTTCAGCCATGCAATTCCTAAGAATACCTGTACCTGACATCCTTTCAGTTTTGAGGGTGAATCCTCAACTTGGTATCTTTGTAATCCCCACATGCTGCTGCGGCGTGCTGTTATTTGCGGCATACTGTGCCCAAAGATGTACCGCACCGACTCCGGACTAGCTGCAAGTTGTTCCATCGATACCGTGCACAGAATGCTACACCGGCCTGTTATGAATTAGGCCGTCTTTCCCAAAATCGTCCCACGATGTTCATCCACCATTGTTGCACAGTACTTGGTTATAGAAAAATGCCCCATACTAGCCTCCGTTAGGGGAAAGATAGTGGTTTCAAATGTGTTCCTGTGCAATCCCTGCACGCTGCTGCAGCACGCTGTCAGTCACGGCGTATTGTGCCCAAAGACATGCCACACCGACCCTGGATTAGCCGCAAGTCATTCCATCAATACTGCACGCAAAATGCCGCACCAGACATGTTCTGAGTTAGGCCACCTTTCCGTAAAATCGTCCTATGATATTCGTCCACCACTGTTGCACAGTGCTTAGTTGTAAAAAAATGCCCCACGGCTAGCCTCAGTTAGGAGAAAGATAGTGGTTTCAGATGTGTTCCTGTGCAATCCCCACATGCTGCTGTGGTGCGTTGTCACTCACGGCATATCATGCCTAAAGATGAGCCGCACCGATCCCAGACTATCCGCAAATTGTGACTTCGGGACTGTGCACAGAATGTCGTGCCCAGCCTGTGCCGTGGTAAGCCGCCTGTTTGCAAAATTGTCCCACGATGTTCGTCCACCACTGTTGTACAGTGCTTGATTGCCAAAAAAATGCCCCGCGGCTATTCTCTGTTAGGAAAAAGTTACTGGTTTTGGATGTGTTCTTGTGCGATTCTCGCATGCTATGACAGTGTGCTGTAACTCGCGGCATATCATGCCCAAAAATGCGCTGCACCGACCCTGGATTAGCCACAAGTCATGCCATTGAGACTGCACATAGAATGCCACGCCCGACCGGTTTTGCAGTAGGCCGTCTTTTTGCAAAATCATCCCAAGATGTTCGTCCACCACTCTCGCACAGTGCTTGGTTATAGAAAAATGCCCCGCGGCTAGTCTTTGTTAGGGAAAAGTTATTGGTTTTGGCTGAGTTCCTGTATGGTTCGTGCATGCTGTGGTAGCATGCTATCACTCGCGGCATATCATGCCAAAGACACACCGCACCAACCTTGGTCCAGCCACAAGTTGTTCCATCAAGACTGCAAACAGAATGCCACGCCTGGCCTGTTCCGAGCTAGGCTGCCTTTCCACAGAATTGTCCCACAATGTTCGTCCACCACTGTCGCACAGTATTTGGCTGCCCAAAAATGCCCCGCGGCTAGCCTCTGTTAGGGGAATGTTATTAGTTTTTGCTGAGTTTCTGTACAGCTTATGCACACTACAGCAGTGCGCTGTCACTCGCAGCATATCGTGTCCAAAGATGTGCAGCACGGCCCCCAAACTAGCCTTAAGGCGTGCCATCGAGATCGTGCACAGAATTCTGTGCCCAGCCTATTCCGAGGTAGTCCGCCTTTCTGCAAAATCATCCCATGATGTTTGTCCAACACTGCCGTACAGTGCTTGGTTGTTGAAAGCGGCTAGCCTATGTAAAAGGAAAGTTATTGGTTTTTGATGTGTTTCTGTGCAATCCCTGCATGCTGGGGCAGCACGCTGTCACTCACGGCCTATCGTGCCCAAAGATGCACCGCACCGACCTAGGACTATTCGCAAATCGTGCCATCAGGACCACACCTAGAATGTCGTGCCCGGCCTGTGCCGAGGTAGGCTGCCTTTCTGTAAAATCGTCCTACGATGTTTGTCCACCACTGCCACACACTGCTTGGTTGCCAAAAATGCCCAGCGGCTAGCCTCCATTTGGGGAAAATTATTGGTTTCGGATGTGTTCCTGTGCAATCCGCGCACACTGCAGCAACGCGCTGTCGCTTATGGCGTATCGTGCCCAAAGACACACCGCACCGTCCCCTGGTGTTGAGAACCTAAGTAGGCAGGATGAGCATGAGAGGCAACGAGCGCAGCAAGAAACAGCATGCATAGCCACAGAGGCTAGCATTTGTGAGGAAAGCTCACCGGCAACACGGAGTTTAGTGCAGCAAGATGCAGACATGCCGCAAGCAAAGGAAATGTCGTGCACCAGCCCAACGGCGGCAGCGGAGAGCACAGCAGAACAGAGCACGGCAGAACAGCGCACGGCCGCAAAGCTTGCGTAGGCACTGTGCGCACCTGCACAGAACGCACAGGCACAGCGCACGCCCGCACAAAGCACGCAAGCACAGCATACAGATGCTCGCCAACAGCATGTAAGGAGCGCGCAAGCACGCAACAAGCAACAGCAACCTTGCACGACATCGCGCATAAGGATGCACGCGACAGCAGCAAACGCGCACACCACCAACGACATTTCGCCGCACATTATTAGCAATCATCTGCAACACATCAGCAGCACGCACATGCCAGTATGCAACATCCAGCGCAAGCAGCAGCAGGGAATGCCGCCAGCAGCAGGAAGGCATTGCGGGGAAATGGGTGCGCCAAGCGCCGCAGAGGCCCGCAATCCAGCAAGCGAGAAAGCCCATTGAGAGATTGGCCTTGTCCGCGAAGGTAAGAGAATTCTGCAGCGAATGGAGTTCCAGCAACAGCAGGACTTCGCCAGCAACACAGTCCAACAGCAAGTAGGACACAGCAAGCCAGAGTTCGATGTCCACTAGGACACAGCAAGGCGACAATTCGTATTTAGGCAGAATTAGGAGACTTGTAGGATTAGGAAACAATAAGATAGGATAAGATTTATCCTTGTTTAGTCATAGATAGCTTAGGAATCTTTCTCATAGTCGAATTAGAAGTTTATATTAGAGTCAAACAAGGCTGCTATCATTATAAATACAACCATTTATCATGTAATTGAGTTTAGGCTTTCATATATTATTTGTTTATCAATAAAATAGCAGATTGATCAGCACAATTGCTGTCTTTCTTCATCTTCGGTTATCCTCAAGACTTTTCTTAGGATTAACTTGGGCTTAGGCTAAGGTCAAGAGTTTTCTTCCTTGCCTAGGAGTTGCGGAAGGGTTAAGAGTTGTCTTCCCTTTCCAACATATCCGTTCGTGAGATTTTAAGAGCTGCCTTGCCTCACCAACGCATCTGCGCATCATTACCGCATCTACCATCAAGCGACTGAGCGCGAAATAAGAGTTTAGGGGCGAAACATTAAGGGACTCAAGTTTTAAGCATAAGGGCAGCAAAGACACACGTGAACAGTAACTTTCGACACCCCTAGACTGCGGAAAATTTGGGGGCCGCAAACTCGGACTCCAACACCCGGACTAGTCTTAAGATGTGCCATCGAGACAGTGCACAGAATACCGAGGCCCGCCTGTTCAGAGGTAGGCAGCCTTTCCACAAAATTGACCCACGATGTTCGTCCACCACTGCCACACAGTGCTTGGTTGCCAAAAAATTGCCCCACGGATAGCCTTTTATTAGGGGAAATTTATTGGTTTTCGATGTGTTCTCGTGCAATCCCTATATGCTGCAGCAGAGTACTGTCACTCGCGACACGTCGGGCCCAAAGACGCGCTGCACCAACCCTGGACCGGCCGCAAGTCGTGCCATCGGGACTGCAAACAGAATTCAGCACCCCGTATGTTCCGAGGTAGGCCGCCTTTCCGTAAAATTGTCCCACAATGTTCATCCACCATTGCCGTACAGTGCCTGATTGCCCAAAAATGCCTAGCGACTAGCCTCTGTTAGGGAAAATTTATTGGTTTTGGATGTGTTCCTGTACAATCCCCGCATGCTGCCGCAGCGTGCTGTCACTCACAGCACATTGTGCCCCAAGACGCGTCGCACCGACCCTGGACTAGCTGCTAGTGGTGTCATCGAAACAGTGCACAGAATACAGTGCCCGAACTTTTCCGAGGTAGGAAGTCTTTCCTCAAAATTGTCCCATGATGTTCGTCCACCTTTGCCGCACAGTACTTAGTTGCCAAAAATACCCTGCGGCTAGCCTCTGTAGGGGAAAATTAATCGTTTTGGATGTGTTCATGTGTAATCCGCGAATGTTGTGGTAGCACGCTGTCACTCGAGGTGTATTGCACCCAAAGACGCACCGCACCAACCCAAGACTAGTTGCAAGTCATTGACTCGAGACCGCACACAGAATGTTGCACCTGGCCTGTTCTGAGGTAGGCCGCCTTTTGGCAAAACCGTCCCACAATGTTCGTCCCCTGCTGCCGCACTGTGGATGGTTGCCAAAAACACCCCATGGCTATCCTTCATTAGGGGTAATTTATCGGTTTTGGTGGTGTTCTGGTTCAATCCCAGCTCGCTGCGGCAGCACGCTCTGACTTGCGGCGGAGCATGCCTAAAGACAAGCCAAACCGACCCCGGACTAGCAGCAAGCCGTGCCATCGAGACTGTGCACAGAATTCTGTGCCTGGCATGTTATGAGGTTGGCTGCCCTTCCGTCAAATCGTCCCACAATAATCATCCACCACTGCCGCACACTGCTTGGTTGATGTGGTTGTTGCTGTTGGGAAGTCATGATGATCACGCCAAGTCTCTCAATGAAAGCACCAGTTGTTAGGGTCTAAATTTTTGTCCCAAATTTTTTCGTGGTTCAGGGGCATCGGTGATTGGTAATGGTATGCTTGTTGGCTGCTCTGATGCATAAAACTTGAGTTCCCTACAAATTGTTGCCCCTAAATTGAACTTTTGTGCTCAATTGATGGTGTGGTGATGCGTTGGAGAGGTAAGACAACTTTTAAGCCTCACACAACTCTTAGGCAAGGAAGACAACTCTTAACCTTGACCTAAGCCCAAGCGAACCTAAGACAACTCTTAAAGGTTGGCCGAAAATAAGAATATGCTGGCAAAAGCTGCAGTATTATTAAAAGTTCCAAAAGATATTGATTGCATGATGAAGGCATATATTTATAGCCTTGAGTTGCTTATTCGTTCTTATTTTCTTCTCCTAATTTGACTATGACAAAGATACCTAAATAAGACAGACATATAAAAGAAACTTCTTATTTAACTAAACAAGAAAGACAAATAAAGGAATTGCTTACAGATGCCTAATTGGTGTCAAACTTCCTGATTAGCGAAGTTTTCTGTTGTTGACATTCTTGTTTGATGCGGATCCCTTATGCCTTTGCAGACAAGGCCAAGCTCTGTGTGAGCTGGATCGTGGGCCTGTGTGGTGCCTTGTGTGCCCATTTCCTCGCACATGCTAGCCTCCGTGGCTACGCGTGCTGCTTTTCGTTGCTCTCAATACTTCCGTTGATGCTCGCGCTCCTTTTGCCTTCTCAGGTCCTCAACAGGCAGCGTGCTGTCACTTGCGGCGTATCGTGACCAAAGACGTGCCAAACTGACCCTGGACTAGCAGCAAGTCATGCCATTGGGACAGCACACAGAATTCTGCGCCCGGCATGTTACAAGGTTGGCCGCCCTTCCGTCAAATCATCCCACGATGTTCGTCCACCACTGTCGCACACTGCTTGGTTGCTGAAAAATGCCCAGCGGCTAACCTCCGTTAGGGCAAATTTATCTGTTTTGGTCATGTTCCTGTTCAATCCCAGCACGCTGTGGCAGCGCGCTCTGACTTGCGGCGGATCGTGTCCAAAGACACGCTGCACTGCCCCTGGACTAGCTGCAAGTGGTGCCATCGTGACCGCGCACAGAATGCCACACCCAGCCTGTTCAGAGGTAGGCTGCCTTTCCACAAAATCGACCCACAATGTTCGTCCACCACTGCCGCACACTGTTTGGTTGCCGAAAAATGCCCAGCGGCTAGCCTTCATTATGGGAAATTTATTGGCATCAGTCATGTTCCTGTTCAATCCCAGCATGCTGTGGCAGTGCGCTCTAACGTGCGGCGGATCATGCCCAAAGGCATCGGTCTTGTTCCTGTGCAATCCGCAAACGCTGCATCAGCATGCTGTCGCTCGAGGTGTATCGCGCCCAAAGACGCATTGCACTGACCTGAGACTAGCCGCAAATCATTGAATCGAGACCGCACACAGAATGCTGCGCCCGGCCTGATCCAAGGTAGGCCGCCTTTCCACAAAATCGTCCCATGATGTTCGTCCACCGCTGCCGCACTGTGGATGGTTGCCGAAAATGCCCCACGGCTAATCTCCATTTAGGGAAAATTACTGGTTTCAGATTTGTTCCCGTGCAATCCCCACACGCTGCAGCTGCGCGCTGTTACTCGCGGCGTGTCGTGTCCAAAGACGTGTCGCACTGCCCCCGGACTAGCCGCAAGTTGTGCCATCGAGACCGCGAGCAGAATGCTATGCCCGGCCTGTTCAGAAGTAGGCCACCTTTCCGCAAAATTGTCCCAAGATGTTCATTCACCACTGCTGCACACTGCTTGGTTGCCGAAAAATACCCGTGGCTAGCCTCAATTAGTGGAAATTTATCGGTTTCGGTTGTGTTCCTGTACAATTGCAGCATGCTGTCGCCGTGTGCAGTCACTCGTGGCATATCATGTCCAAAGAGGCACCGCACTGACCTTGTACTAGCAGCAAGTGGTGCCATCGAAACCATGCACAGAACACTGCACCCAGCCTTTTCCAAGGTAGGCAGCTTTTCCGCAAAATCGTCCCACAATGTTCGTCCACCACTGCCACACACCGCTTGGTTGCCGAAAAATACCCCACAGCTAGCCTTCACTAGGGGAAATTTATTGGTTTCGGTTGTGTTCCTGTGCAATCGCAGCACACTGCCGTAGCATGCAGTCAGTTGCGGCGGATCGTGCCCAAAGATGTGCCCAACCGACCCTAGACTAGCCGCAAATGGTGCCATTGTGACCGCGCAAAGAATGCCGCGCCTGACCTGTTCGGAGGTAGGCCGCCCTTCCATAAAATCGTCCCACAATGTTCGTCCACCACTGCTGCACAGTACTTAGTTGTCGAAATTGCCCCGCGGCTAGCCTCCACTAGGGAAAATTTTTTGGTTTTGGATGTGTTTCCGTGCATTCCCTGCATGCTGCGGCAGCGCGCTTTCACTCATGGCGTATTGTGCCCAATGACGCGCCGCACCCACCCCGGACGAGCCAATAGTCGTGCCATCGAGTCCGTTCGCAGAATGCCGCATCCGGCCTGTGCCGAGGTAGGCCACCTTTCTGCAAAATCATCCCACGATGTTCGTTCAACACTGCCGCACAGTGCTTGGTTGCCGAAAAATGTCCCTGCAGCTAGCCTCTGTTGCAGGAATGTTATCCGTTTATGTTGAGTTCCTGTACGGATTGCACGAATAGCAACAGTGCGCTGTCACTCGCGGCGTATCGTGTCCAAAGATGCGCCGCACTGATCCCGGACTAGCCGCTAGTGATGCCATCGGGACAACTCACAACAGGGCGCGCCCTGGACTTTCCCTAGATTCACCGACTTTCCGCAAAATTGTTCCACGATTTTTGTCCCCCACTGCTGCACAGTGCTTGGTTGCGGAAAAATGCCCTGCGACTAGCCTCCGTTAGGGGAAAAGTTGCTGGCTTCAGCTGTGTTTCTGTGCGATCCGCGAACACTGCAGCTGTGAGCCGGCACTCGCAGCGTATCATGCTGAGAGACGCGCTGTTCTGCCCCTGGACTAGCCGAAAATTGTGCCATCGGGACCACTCACAGTATGATTCACCCTGAACTTTCACGAGGTTAGCTGTCTTTCCGTAAGATTACCCCACGATTTGCGTCCACTGCTACTGCACAGTGCTTGGTTGGCGAAAAATGCCCTGCAGCTAGCCAAAAGTCATGCCGACGAGACAATGTACAACTGGCCGTTCCCTGGACTTTCCCTAGATTGGCCGTCTTTCCGCAAAATCATCCCACGATTTTCATCCACCACTGCCGCACAGTGCTTGGTTGTGGAGAAATGCCTCGCGACTAGCCTCCGTTAGGGGATTGTTATTGGTCTCGGCTGTGCTCCTGTACTGTTGGCACGTGCTGCCCCGGCGTCTCATGCCAAAAGATGCCTTGCACTGCCCCCGGACTAGCCGAAAGTCGTGCCATCGGGCAATGCACAATAGGCCGCACGCTGGACTTTCCCTAGATTGGCCGTCTTTCCGCAAAAGCGTCCCACGATTTTCGCCCACCACTGCCGCACAATGCTTGGATGCTGAAAAACGCCCCGTGGCTAGCCAAAAGTCGAGCCATCGAGACAACGCACAACAGGCGGTGCCCTGGACTTTCCTGAGGATGGCAGTCTTTCTGCAAGATCATCCCACAATTTTCGTTGACCACTGCCGCACAGTGCTTGGATGCCGAAAAAAGCCTAGCGGCTAGCCGAAAGTTGTGCCATTGGGACTACGCACAACAGGCCCCATGCTGGACTTTCCCTAGATTGGCCGTCTTTCTGCAAGACTGTCCCACAATTTTCGTTCAGCACTGCCGCACAGCACTTGGATGCTGAAAAATGCCCCGTGGCTAGCCGAAAGTCATGCCATCGGGGCAACGCACAACAGGCTGCGCCCTAAACTTTCCTGAGATTGGCCGTCTTTCTGCAAAATCATCCCACGATTTTCATCCACCACTGCCACACAGCGTTTGGATGCCGAAAAATGCCCCGCGGCTAGTCGAAAGTCATGCCATCGGGACAATGCACAGGAGCCCGTGCCCTGGGCTTACCCTTGATTGGCTGTTTTTGTGCAAAATCATCCCACGATTTTCGTCCACTACAGTCACACAGTGCTTGATTGCCGAAAAACGCCACGTGACTAGCCAAAAGTCGTGCCATCGGGGCAACGCAGAACAAGCAGCGCCCTAGACTTTCCATAGATTGGCCTTCTTTCCACAAGATCATCCCACGATTTTTGTCCACCACTGCCGCACAGCGTTTGGATGCCAAAAAATGTCCCGCGGCTAGCCAAAAGTCGTGCCATCAGGACCACACACAACAGGCCCCGTAATGGACCATGCACAGTATGCGGCACCCTGGATCTTCTCGAGGTTGCCCGTCTTTCCGCAAGATCGTCCCGCAATTTTTGTCCGCCACTGCCGTGCAGTGCTTGGTTGCCGAAAAATGCCCTGTGGAAAGCTGAGAGTTGTGCCATCGAGACCTGGCACAGTTGTGGCAACCTGGACTTTCCCAAGGTTGGCCTTCCTTCCGCAAGATAGTCCCGCAATTTTCATCTGCCACTGCTGCACAGTGCTTGGTTGCAGAAAAATGCCCCATGGAAAGCTGAAAGTTGTGCCATCGGGACCATGCACAGCATGCACCACCCAGGACTTTCGCGAGGTTGGCCTTTTTTCTGCAAGATCGTCCCGCAATTTTTGTCCACCACAGCCGTGCAGTGCTTGGTTGCCAAAAAATGCCCCGCGGAAAGCTGAATGTTGTGCCATCAAGACTATGCACAGTTTGCAGCACCCTGGACTTTCCCGAGGTTGGCCTTCTTTCCATAAGATCGTCCCGCGATTTTCGTCCACCACTGCCGTGCAGTGCTTGGTTGTCGAAAAATGCCCTGCAGAAAGCTGAAAGTTGTGCCATAAAGACCATGCACAGTATGTGGCACCCTGGACCTTCTCAGGGTTGCCTGTCCTTCCGCAAGATCGTCCCGCGATTTTCGTCCACAACTGCCATGCAGTGCTTGGTTGCCGAAAAACACCACGCGACTAGATGAAGGCCGTGCCATCGGGACAATGCACAATAGGCCGCGCTCTTGACTTTCCTAGAATGGCTGTCTTTCCACAAGATCGTCCCACGATTTTCGTCCATCACTGCCTCATTGTGCTTGGTTCCCGAAAAAGCGCTAGAAACTAGGCGAAAGTCGTGCCATTGGGACAATGCACAACAAGCAGCGCCCTTGTCATTCCCAAGATTGGCCATCTTTTTGCAAGGTCGTCCTACGATTTTCGTCCACCACTGCCGCACAGTGCTTGGTTGCCGAAAAATGCCACGTGACTAGCCGAGAGTCGTGCCATTGGGACAACATACAACAGGCCGCACCCTGGACATTCCCTAGGATGGTGGTCTTTCCCCAAGATCGTCCCACAATTTTCGTCCACCACTGCTGCACAGTGCTTGGTTGCCGAAAAATACCCCGCAACTAGCCGAAAGTCTTGCCATCGGGACAATGCACAACAGGCCGCGCCCTGGACATTCCTGAGGATGGCAGTCTTTCCCCAAGATCGTCCCACAATTTTCGTCCACCACTGCTGCACAGTGCTTGGTTGCCAAAAAATACCCCGCAACTAGCCGAAAGTCTTGCCATCGGGACAACGCACAACAGGCCGCACCCTGGACTTTCCCGAGGATGGCAGTCTTTCTTCAAAAGCGTCCCACGATTTTCATCCCCCACTGCCGCACAGTGCTTCGTTGCTGAAAAACGCCCCGCAACTAGCCAAAAGTCGTGCCATAGGGACAATGCACAACAAGTAGCACCCTGGATTGTCCCTAGATTGGCCGTCTTTTCGCAAGATCATCCCACGATTTTCGTCCACCACTGGTGCACAGTGCTTGGTTGCCAAAAAATGCCACGCGACTAGCCGAAAGCCGTGCCATCAAGACAACGCACAACAGGCCGCGCTCTTGACATTCCCGAGGATGGTGGTCTTTCCCCAATATCGTCCCATGATTTTCATCCACCACTGCCACCCAGTGCATGGTTGCCGAAAATGCTCTGCAATTAGCCGAAAGTCGTGCCATCGGGACAATGCACAACATGCCGTGCCCTGGACATTCCCGAGGATGGCAGTCTTTCCCCAAGATCGTCCCGCGATTTTCGTCCACCGCTGCTGCACAGTGCTTCGTTGCCGAAAAACGCCCCGCGACTAGCCAAAAGTCCTGCCATAGGGACAATGCACAGCAAGTAGCGCCCTGGAATTTCCCTAGATTGGCCGTCTTTCCTCAAGATCGTCCCACGATTTTTGTCCGCCACTGTACACAGTGTTTCGATGCCAAAAAATGCCCCACGGCTAGCCGAAAGTTATGCCATTGAGACAATGTACAAAAGGCTATGCCCTGGACTTTCCCTAGATTGGCCGTCTTTCTGCAAGATCGTCCCACAAACTTCGTCCACCACTGCCGCACAATGCTTGGATGCCGAGAAATGGCCGCGACTACCCGAAAGTCGTGCCATCGGGACAACGCACAACAGGCTGTGCCCTGGACTTTCCCAAGGATGGCAGTCTTTCCGCAAGATCGTCCCATGATTTTCATCCACCAATGCCGCACAGTGCTTGATTGCTGAAAAATGCCCCGCGACTAGCCAAAAATCGTGCCATCGCGACAATGCACAATAGGCTGCGTCCTGGACATTCCCGAGGATGGCAGTCTTTCCGCAAGATCATCCCACGATTATCGTCCACCACTACTGCACAGTGCTTGTTTGCTGAAAAATGCCCCGCGACTAGTTGAAAGTCGTGCCATAGGGACAACGCACAACAAGTAGCGCCCTGGACTTTCCCTAGATTGGCCGTCTTTCCACAAGATTGTCCCACGATTTTCGTCCACCACTGCCGCACAGCGCTTGGTTGCCGAAAAACACCCCATGACTAGCCGAAAGTCGTGCCATCGGGACAACGCACAACAGGCTGCGCCCTGGACATTCCTGAGGATGGCGGTCTTTCTGCAAGATCGTACCGTAATTTTTGTCCACCGCTGCCGCACAGTTCTTCGTTGCCGAAAAACGCTCCGTGACTAGCTGAAAGTCATGCCATTGGGACAACGTACAACAGGCCGCGCCCTGGACATTCCCGAGGCTGGCGGTCTTTCCCCAAGATTGTCCCACTATTTTCGTCCACCAGTGCCACACAGTGCTTGATTGCCAAAAAACGCGCCGCAACTAGCCGAAAATCGTGCCATCGTGACAACGCGCAATAGGCTGCACCCTGGACATTCCAGAGGATGGCAGTCTTTCCGCAAGATCAACCCATGATTATCGTCCACCATGGCCGCACAGTGCTTGATTGCCGAAAAACACCCCGCGACTAGCCAAAAATCTGCCATAGGGACAATGCACAACAAGTAGCGCCCTGGACTTTCCCTAGATTGGCCGTCTTTCCGCAAGATCGTCCCACGATTTTCGTCCACCACTGCCTCATTGTGCTTTGTTCCTGAAAAAGAGCTAGAAATTAGCCGTAAGTCATGCCATTGGGACAACGCATAACAAGCAGCGCCCTCGACATTCCCTAGATTGGCCGTCTTTTCACAAGGTCGTCCCACGATTTTCGTCCACCACTGCCGCACAGTGCTTGGTTGCTGAAAAATGCCACACGACTAGCCAAAAGTCGTGCCATTGGGACAACGTACAACAGGCCGTGCCCTGGACATTCCCGAGGCTGGCGGTCTTTCCCCAAGATTGTCCCACTATTTTCGTCCACCACTGCCACACAGTGCTTGATTGCCAAAAAACGCCCCGCGACTAGCCGAAAATCATGCCAACGTGACAACACGCAATAGGCTGCGCCCTGGACATTCCAGAGGATGGCAGTCTTTCCGCAAGATCAACCCATGATTATCGTCCACCATGGCCGCACAGTGCTTGATTGCTGAAAAACGCCCCGCGACTAGTTGAAAGTTGTGCCATAGGGACAACGCACAACATGCCGTGCCCGTACTTTCCCGAGGATGGCAGTCTTTCCGCAAGATCGTCCCACGATTTTCGTCCACCAATGCCACCCAGTGCATGGTTGCCGAAAATGGTCCGCGACTACTCGAAAGCCGTGCTATTGGGACAACGCACAACATGCCGTGCCCTGTACTTTCCCGAGGATGGTAGTCTTTCTTCAAAATTGTTCCACGATTTTCATCCACCACTGCCGCACAGTGGTGGATTGCCAAAAAACGCCCCGCAACTAGCCGAAAGTCCTGCCATAGGGACAACGCCCTACAAGTAGCACCCTGGACTTTCCCTAAATTGGCCATCTTTCTGCAAGATCGTCCCACATTTTTCGTCCACTACTGCCGTACAGTGCTTGGTTGCTGAAAAACGCCACGCGACTAGCCGAAAGTCGTGCCATTGGGACAACGTACAACAGGTTGCGCCCTGGACATTCTTGAGGATGGTGGTCTTTCCCCATGATCGTCCCATAATTTTCGTCCACCACTGCTGCATAGTGCTTGGTTGCTGAAAAATGCCCTGCAACTAGTTGAAAGTTGTGCCATAGGGACAACACACAACAAGTAGTGCCCTGGACTTTCCCTAGATTGGCCGTCTTTCCGCAAGATCGTCCCACGATTTTCGTCCACCAATGCCACCCAGTGCATGGTTGCCGAAAATGGTCCGCGACTAGCCGAAAGCCGTGCTATTGGGACAACGCACAACATGCCGTGCCCTATACTTTCCCAAGGATGGCAGTCTTTCTTCAAAATTGTCCCACGATTTTCATCCACCACTGCCGTACAGTGGTGGATTGCCAAAAAACGCCCCGCAACTAGCCGTAAGTCGTGCCATAGGGACAATGCCCAACAAGTAGCACCCTGGACTTTCCCTAAATTGGCCGTCTTTCTGTAAGATCGTCCCACATTTTTCGTCCACTACTGCCACACAGTGCTTGGTTGCCAAAAAATGCCCCGCGACTAGCCGATAGTCCTGCTATAGGGACAACGAACAACAAGTAGTGCCCTGGACTTTCCCGAGGATGGCAGTCTTTCCGCAAGATCGTCCCACGATTTTCATCCACCTCTGCCGCACAGTGCTTGGTTGCCGAAAAATGCCCCGCGACTAGCTGAAAGTCCTGCTATAGGGACAACGCACAACAAGTAGTGCCTTGGATTTTCCCTAGATTGGCTGTCTTTCCGCAAGATCGTCCCATGATTTTCGTCCTCCACTGTCGCACAGTGCTTGGTTGCTGAAACACCCCACGTGACTAGCCGAAAGTCCTGCCATAGGGACAATGCACAACAAGTAGCGCCCTGGACTTTCCCAAGATTGGCCGTTTTTTTGCAGAATCGTCCCACGATTTTCGTCCACCACTGCCACACAGTGCTTGGTTGCCAAAAAAGTGCCAGTGACTAGCCGAAGGTCGTGCCATCGGGATAACGCACAACAAGCAGCACCCTCGACTTTCCCTAGATTGGCCGTCATTTCGCAAGATCGTCCCACAATTTTCGTCCACCAGTGCCGCACAGTGCTTGGTTGCCGAAAAACGCCCCGTGACTAGCCAAAAGTCCTGCCATCGAGACAACGCACAACAACTAGCGCCCTGGACTTTCCGGGGGATGGCAGTCTTTCCGCAAGATCATCCCCCGATTTTTGTCCACCGCTGCCGTACAGTGCTTGGTTGCCAAAAAAGTGCCACCGACTTGCCGAAAGTCATGCCATCTAGACAACGCACAACATTCCATGGCCTGGACTTTCCTNGCTGTCTCTCCGCAAGATCGTCCCACGATTTTCGTCCACCACTGCCACACAGTGCTTGGTTCCCGTAAAACGCCACACGACTAGCCGAAAGTCCTGCCATAGGGACAACGCACAAGTAGCGCCCTGGACTTTCCCAAGATTGGCCGTCTTTCCCAAGATTGGCCGTCTTTCCGCAAGATCGTCTGATGATTTTCGTCCACCAGTGCCGCACAGTGCTTGGTTGCCGAAAAATTCCCGCGGCTAGCCAAAAGTTGTGCCATCGGGACCATGCGCAGTATGCGGCACCATGGACTTTACCATGGTTGGCTGTCCTTCCGCAAGATCGTCCCACGATTTTCGTCCACCCCTGGCACACAGTGCTTGGTTGCCGAAAAATTACCCGTGACTAACCGAAAGTTGTGCCATCAGGACCATGCACAGTATGCGGCACCCTGGACTTTACTGAGGTTGCCCGTCCTTCTGCAAGATTGTCCCGCGATTTTCGTCCACCACTGCCGTGCAGTGTTTGGCTGCCGAAAAATGCCCTGTGGAAAGCTGAAAGTTGTGCCATCAAGACCATGCACAGTAATCGGAACCTTGGACCATCTCGAGGTTGGCCATCCTTCCGCAAGACCCTCCCGCGATTTTCGTCCGCCACTGCCGTGCAGTGCTTGGTTGCCGAAAATTGCCCTGCAGCTAGATGAAGGTTGTGCCATCGAGACCATGCACAGTATGCGGCACCCTGCACCTTCCCGAGGTTGGCCATCCTGCCCCAAGATCGTGCCGTGATTTTCGTCCGCCACTGCTGCACAGTGCTTGGATGCCCCAAATTGTCCCGCGGCTCGACAAAAGTTGTGCCTTTGGGACCATGCAGAGTATGCAGCACCTTGGACCATCTCGAGGTTGCCCATCCCTCCGCAAGATCATCCCGCGATTTTCGTCCGCCGCTGCTGTGCAGTGCTCGGTTGCCGAAAAATGCCCCGCGGAAAGCTGAAAGTTGTGCCATCGAGACCATGCACAGTATGCGACACTTTGGTCCAACTCGAGGTTGCCCATCCTTCCGCAAGATCGTCCCGCGATTTTCGTCCGCCACTGCTGCACAGTGCTTGTATGCCCAAAAATGCCCCACGGCTAGACGAAAGTTGTGCCTGCAGGACCATGTGCAGTATGCGGCACCTTGGACCTTCTCGAGGTTGCCCATTGTTCCGCAAGATCATCCCGCGATTTACGTACGCCACTGCCGTGCAGTGCTTGGTTGCCGAAAAATGCCCCGTGGAAGCTGAAAGTTGTGCCATTGAGACTATGCGCAGTATGCGGCACCTTGGACCATCTCGAGGTTGCCCATCCCTCCGCAAGATTGTCCGCGATTTTCGTCCGCCACTGCCGTGCAGTGCTTGGCAGCCAAAAAATGCCCCGCAGAAAGCTGAAAGTTGTGCCATCGAGACCATGCACAGTATGCGGCACCCTAGACCTTCTCGATGTTGGCCTTCCTTCCTCAAGATCGTCCCGCAATTTTTGTCCACCACTGCTGCACAGTGCTTGGATGCCCAAAAAAGCCCCGTGGGTAGTCGAAAGCTGTGCCATCAAGACCATGCACAGTATGCGGCACCTTGGTCCATCTCGAGGTTGCCCATCCTTTGGCAAGATCGTCCCGCGATTTTCGTCCGCCACCGCCGTGCAGTGCTTGGTTGCCGAAAAATGCCCCGCGGAAAGCTGAAAGTTGTGCCATCGGGACAATGCACAGTATGCGGCACCTTGGACCTTCCCGAGGTCGCCCATCCTACTGCAAGATCGTCCCGTAATTTTTGTCCGCCACTGCAGCACAGTGCTTGGATGCCCAAAAATGCCCCGCGGCTAGACGAAAGTTGTGCCTGCAGGACCATGCACAGTATGCGGCACCTTGGACCTTCTCGTGGTTGCCCATTGTTCCGCAAGATCATCCCGCGATTTTCGTACGCCACTGCCGTGCAGTGCTTGGCTGCCGAAAAATGCCCCATGGAAAGCTGAAAGTTGTGCCATCGAGACTATGCACAGTATGCGGCACCTTGGACCATCTTGAGGTTGCCCATCCCTCCGCAAGATTGTCCCGCGATTTTCGTCCGCCACTGCCGTGCAGTGCTTGGCAGCCAAAAAATGCCCCGCGGAAAGCTGAAAGTTGTGCCATCGAGACCATGCACAGTATGCGGCACCCTAGACCTTCTCGAAGTTGGCCTTCCTTCCGCAACATCGTCCCATGATTTTCGTCCACCACTGCTGCACAGTGCTTGGATGCCCAAAAATGCCCTGCGGGTAGTCAGAAGTTGTGCCTTCGGGACCACGCACAATGTGTGGCACCTTGAACCTTCTCGAGGTTGCTCATCCCTCCGCAAGATCGTCCCGCGATTTTCATCCGCCACTGCTGCACAGTGCTTGGATGCCCAAAAATGCCCCGCGGCTAGACGAAAGTTGTGCCTTCGGGACCAAGCACAGTATGTGGCACCTTGAACCATCTCGAGGTTTCCCATCCCTCCGCAAGATCGTCCCGTGATTTTCGTTCGCCACTGCCGTGCAGTGTTCGGTTGCCAAAAAATGCCCCGTGGAATGCTGAAAGTTGTGCCATCGAGACCATGCACAGTAATCGGCCCATTGGACCATCTCGAGGTTGCCCATCCCTCCGCAAGATCGTCCCGCGATTTTCATCTGCCACTGCCGTGCAGTGCTTGGCAGCCAAAAAATGCCCCACGGAAAGCTGAAAGTTGTGCCATCGAGACCATGCACAGTATGCGGAACCCTGGACCTTTTCAAGATTGGCCTTCCTTCCGCAAGATCGTCCTGCTATTTTTGTCCGCCACTGATGCACAGTGCTTGGATGACCAAAATTGCCCCGCGGCTAGACGAAACTTGCGCCTACGGGACTATTCACAGTATGTGGCACCTTGGTCCATCTAGAGGTTGCCCATCCCTCGGCAAGATCGCCCCACAATTTTCGTCCGCCACTGCCGTGCAGTGCTTGGCAGCCAAAAAAGGCCCTGCGGAAAGCTGAAAATTGTGCCATCGAGACCATGCACAGTATGCAGCACCCTGGACCTTCTCGAGGTTGGCCTTCCTTCCGCAAGATCGTCCCGCTAATTTCGTCCGCCACTGATGCACAGTGCTTGGATGCCCAAAATTGCCCCGCTGCTCGACGAAAGTTGTGCCATCGGGACCAAGCACAGTATGCGGCACCTTGAACCATCTCGAGGTTGCCCATCCCTCCGCAAGATCGTCCCGTGATTTTCGTCCGCCACTGCCGTGCAGTGTTCGGTTGCGAAAAAATGCCCCGCGGAAAGCTGAAAGTTGTGCCATCGAGACCATGCACAGTAATCGGCCCATTGGACCATCTCGAGGTTGGCCATCCTTCCACAAGACCGTCCCGCGATTTTCGTCCGCCACTGCTGTGCAGTGCTTGGTTGCAGAAAAATGCCACGCGGCTAGTCGAAAGTTGTGCCATTGGGACCATGCACAGTATGCGGCACCTTCGACCTTCTGGAGGTTGCCCATCCTTCCGCAAGATTGTCCCGCGATTGTCGTCCGCCGCTGCTGCACAGTGCTTGGATGCCGAAAAATGCCACGCAGAAAGCTGAAAGTTGTGCCATCGAGACCATGCACAGTATGCGGCACCTTGGACCATCTCGAGGTTGGCCATCCCTCCGCAAGATCGTCACGTAATTTTCGTCCGCCACTGCCGTGCAGTGCTTGGCAGCCAAAAAATGCCCCGCGGAAAGCTGAAAGTTGTGCCATCGAGACCATGCACAGTAACCAGCCCATTGGACCATCTCGAGGTTGGCCATCCTTCCGCAAGACCGTCCCGCGATTTTCGTCCGCCATTGCTGTGCAGTGCTTGGTTGCAGAAAAATGTCACGCGGCTAGTCAAAAGTTGTGCCATCGGGACCATGCACAGCATGCGGCACCATGGACTTCCCAAACGTTCACAAACATTCCGCATGATTGTCCCGCGATTTTCGTCCACCACTGCCCCACAGTGCTTAGTTGCAGAAAAAGGCATGGCGACAAGCTTAAAGTTGTGCCATCAGGACCATGCACAGTATGCGGCACCGTGGACTTCCCAACGGTTCACAAACATTCCGCAAGATCGTCCCGCGATTTTTGTCCGCCACTGCTGCACAGTGCTTAGTTGCCGAAAAAGGCCCGGCGACAAGCCTAAAGTTGTGCCATCAGGACCATGCACAGTATGCGCCACCATGGACTTCTCCAAGGTTTGCAAACCTTCCGCAAGATCGTCCCGCGATTTTCGTCCACCACTGCCGCACAGTGCTTAGTTTCTGAAAAAGGCCCAGCGACAAGCCTAAAGTTGTGCCATCAGGACCATGCACAGTATGCGGCACCATGGACTTCCCAAAGGTTTGCCAACCTTCCACAAGATCGTCCCGCGATTTTCGTCCACCACTGCCGCACAATGATTGGGTGCCGAAAAATGCCCTGCGACTAACCTAAAGTTGTGCCAACCGGACCATCTATAGTATGCGGCACAATGCACTTCCCAAAGGTTCGCAAACCTTCCGCAAGATCGTCCTGCGATTTTTGTCCGCCATTGCCGCACAGTGCTTAGTTGCCGAAAAAGGCCCAGCGACGAGCCTAAAGTTGTGCCATCCGGACCATGCACAGTGTGCGGCACCATTGACTTCCCAAAGGTTTGCAAACCTTCCGCAAGATCATCCAGCGATTTCCTTCCACCACTGCCACACAATGCTTAGTTTCTGAAAAAGGCCCGGCGACAAGCCTAAAGTTGTGCCATAAGGACCATGCACAGTATGCGGTACCATGGATTTCCCAAAGGTTTGCCAACCTTCCACAAGATCGTCCCACGATTTTCGTCCACCACTGCCACACAGTGATTTGTTGCCGAAAAATGCCCCGCGACTAACCTAAAGTTGTGCCATCAGGACCATGCAGAGTATGCGGCACAATGCACTTCCCAAAGGTTCGCAAACCTTCCGCAAGATCGTCCTGCGATTTTTGTCCGCCATTGCCGCACAGTGCTTAGTTGCCGAAAAAGGCCCGGCGACGAGCCTAAAGTTGTGCCATCCGGACCATGCACAGTGTGCGGCACCATTGACTTCCCAAAGGTTCGCAAACCTTCCGCAAGATCATCCCGCGATTTTCGTCCACCATTGCCGCACAGTGCTTAGTTTCTGAAAAAGGCCCGGCGACAAGCCTAAAGTTGTGCCATAAGGACCATGCACAGTATGCGGCACCATGGATTTCCCAAAGGTTTGCCAACCTTCCACAAGATCGTCCCACGATTTTCGTCCACCACTGCCGCACAGTGATTGGTTGCCGAAAAATGCCCCGTGACTAACCTAAAGTTGTGCCAACCGGACCATCTATAGTATGCGGCACAATGCACTTCCTAAAGGTTCGCAAACC